>CM041780.1:240281869-240304573 GCA_023374045.1 Limonium bicolor
CACAAACCAAATACGTCGTGTAAACTGAAATGGTTCAAAACCACACCAGTGGATAATAAGACTTACAAGAAATATTATCCCATATGACAAGAAATCAACAACTGGACCACCAATTTAAACCCAACCTCTTGAGCGGCTTGGAGTAATGGTCAACTCAGCGTCACTGTCACTAGAGCATCAGTCTAGTATGCAGTTGACAAGCTTTAACTACTTTCATGCCTCCTGTAGCAATGATAACACAGGGGCATAGAAATCGGGATAAATGCCAACATTGGCCTAGTCCACGTCTGGACACTACGGAAAACTCGAGGAAAAGTACCCTTCGTTAATCGAAGACCACCAAGGTGGTGAAGACGTGAACCCTTAGAAGGGGCTTCCATCTACTATACAACAAAACTTGCACGTGTAGATACTGCCAAGAGACAACGAATAAGGAAGTGAGATTTCCAACCCACCACGCCTACGAGAGGCTGTGGACTGTAGAAGCACATCGCTTAAGAGCATTGACGCTCGAAGGAGTAAGCATACTCCTTATGCACCCAATCATGTGGTGAACCATTGTATAAATACTTACATGGTAAACCTTGTCATGAGACCTATGAGTGGAAACACCCCCTCAACGAGAACTTTCACCTATCCGTGATAGAACACTCTCTAATTAGAGAACGGGACCAGAAAACCCTTGAAGCTTCTTGGGATGTCCGGTAATGTATATGCAAAAGTAAAACTGCATAGCTAGAGCCTATGATCAATGCTCAGCACTATGAGACAGTAATTGTCAAAAACAATCAATGAGTGTGCACATGGCACACCATGAATGACCGGCGCTCAAGAGAGCTTGTAACCTGATAAACCACTTCATCCTTGGCCAACCAAGTTATTTGGAAAACTATATCATGAATGAGGAAGTAATGTGAAGTAAGCTAACCTACACATGAAACCTACACCGAAATAAATATCTCAACATGAGGAAGATAATAACATTGTGGTACGCTACGGCAACTGTCATACATATGAACTAGGATCTCCTAGTGTATTTACACCATAAGGAAATGGTACAAGAGTAAGAATACGGTGCGCAACAAGCGACCGCTATGAGGAAGTAGTAGACAATGACATGAAGAACAAGTATTGAAAACAGTCAGAAATATCCCTTCCTATCACATAAGTGACTTACTGTCAAGCGTTCACGCCTCTGCACTCTGTCAGCTAATGATCTAATGGGATGGCTACGGATATGGAGAATGTAAACAGTAGTAAATCTTCCTTTTCACCACAAACATGGCATAAGCCAGTCAAGCATTCTTAGCAACAGATCGCATGAAGAGTGTAAAACGCACTATCAATCACAAGAGGTGAATTCCATTGGAATGAAAAGGTGAAAGGAGATGTAAGAAAGTCACTTGGATTGACGCATTGAGTATGCAAGGTCATACAAGCAAAGAACACTTGTACTGAACCAGAAGAACTGGTGTAATTCAGAAGTTAGTGACAACAGAGGAAGCACTACAACTAGGTAGTGACTTAACCTCGCCCGATAACAAGTCGGAGGAACTTAGTGAATGATCGTGGGAGTACGAATAATATGTATAATAGATTACCAGAGAGCTGGTTACAATCTAAAACTCATTGAGTTCAAACAGCGGTAAAAGAATACCACACTGTTAGTAAACCTTATTTCCACAATAGAGGGATAGAAAGGTGATGTATAGCACATTAAGGATAACATGAAGGGTGAGTAACCCAAGTTATCAGGGTCGCGCAGCAGAAGCTAGTGGGCCCTAACTAAGAAATGTAATACACCTAGTAAGTACGAAAGAATGGCTATTAATGCCTTGAAGCCTAATAGGCTAGAACTGAATTAATTAGGAGTTAAATAAACTCGTGTACGAATCCTCGGTGCAAAGACTAAACCATTGGCATGGTTAAGACCCTTTGACCAGAGCATATTGTATAGTATATTGTAATGAAGCTAAACGCTTCAGATTGCCCAAATCGAGTAAACCAATGTTTAATAGTAACATATGGTAGATTACGTGGGCGTAATCCCTTTTAAGGGGGGTAGAGCGAAAACCGCTTAATGCAAGTTTTACAAATAAACACATAAAACTATAATGTGCATAGCACAAACGAGAATGGATTTAATGATTGGTACTTATGTTAAATAAACATACGTATTCATTCATATTGTAACTGTGGTAATTAGGCACGAGAGATGCGAATACCATAGGATGAATATACCCATCTAGTAACCCCAGTGGAAAAGTATTAGTAAAAGTAGAGTAACTCTTGGGGAAATGATAATCTGTAGTGGGTGTCTATTTGAAGTTAGACATGGCATACATGCAAGAGTCGGTATAAAACCGATGTAGAACCTAGAGGAAATTGAGTTCCCTAGGTGATTGTTTTGAGACAATTGAGAATGAGTAGTGGACGGAGCTCCACAAGTATTGTAACCTTAAAAAAAAAGAATAGTAGGATTGATTGTGAGTAGCAGAGGAACGTAGCCCATGAGTGGTATATTCGTAAGTATGTTATTGGTAGTAATTGGGGATAGCTAAACTTCATAAGTATTGTATTCCCTAGTTAGAATAATTGAAATGATGGAGAGTAATGGATGAAAGTAATGAAGGTTGATGAAATGAGCATTTAAGTATTGAACCACGGAGTAAAGCATTTGGGAAGTAGAGCGAGGACAATTGATGGATTGATTCCATCCTTTGGAGATGTACGAATTCGTATCACGACTAGAAGAGTAAAAAGATAGAAAATGAAAACAACTAACTATTTGTTTGTTGAAACTGACGTGGGAAGTCGAACTTGATCCTGATCAGATCAAGGGAAACCGAACACAAATTGGGGTGGAAAGATAGTTCAACACTGATGCTGATCACATCAGGGTCGAATGATTCTTGAAGCTCCCCTCAAGTGGTCACAAGAATCACACATAGGATAGAAGTAATGAGTATAAATTGGAATATGGAGTTGTATGTTTAGAAATTTTTAATTGATAGTGGTGGAAGAATTTCTTTTAGTATGGGAATGAGGATGTGTTAGAAGTGAGTACCGAAGAAGATAGTAAGGTAGTATGTGGTATTATTCCAAGGGCGGCGGGACATAGAGGAGTCCCGTGTCTAGATGACCTGAGCGCCTACGGGATTGGAATGTGTATTGCATTGCTTTGGGAATAGCCTTGCATTGTATGTATGTATAAATCTTGTAATGTGGAACCAGATGGTGGGACGTGATGCGGATGGAAGTAAGTATGGTATACTTGTATTGTATGGAATGTGGAAACCAGAAGTAATGAATTCAGAAATTGTAAGGAGGAAGAATGTACGACCTTTGGCATAGACAAGTAAGAATGAGCAAGTATTGTAATCTATAACCTTGAGCAACTTTGAGGACAAAGTTCTTAAGGGGGGTAGATTGAAATACCCCAAACTTAAATATAGTGATTAAGATAATTCTAATCCGTATTTAAGAGCCTAATAATGCTAGAGTAATATTGGTAAGGAAAAATAAATCCAAAAGAAATAAATAAACGCTTTAAAAGCGGAGAACGCTAAATAAGCGTTAAATAACCATGGGAGGCATGAGACCTCGGTTAGCGTATTATATGGATTCTAAAGGTTTAATAAGACCTAAATAATATATGGGAACAACTCCCGAAGAAAACGGATCCAAATAATGTATTAAAAGCGTAAACGAACCTTAAAGCGCGTTTTTCGAGGAAACCGGGAAAACGCGACTTTAAGCGGGTCAATAGACTCGTAACAGTTTTGGTCAACTAAATATTCATTAATAAATATTAGTGGAGCTTTAGAACCAATAAAATTAATTAAAAGAGAAAATTCCGGAAAACGGGTACCGGTTAGTAAAAACTGTAACAACCGGGAAGTTGTGGGGCGAGAATGCAAATAAACAAACTTAGCGTGTCCACTTTGCAAATAAAAGTCAAAAATCTGTAGAGAAGGGAGTGTGTGACCGATGGACTCCTCACCCCCACTCCTTTATTTATCTCTTTATTGTTCCTAATACACTAGAGGACAAAAGAAATAAGTAAAAAGCAAAATAAAAACTCTCTCTCCTATCCCCACTCCTCTCTCTCATGATTTCTCTCACCTCTCTATTCTCCTATTCTCGCTTCTTCCTCCTTGGGCGATGGCAGGAGAAATGAAGCCCCACAAACTCTCCACTTCTCTCCTCTCTTTGAGTACCCAAACCTTCTCCAAATCCCAGTAAAAATTCACCATTGTAACCCCCCTTGCCAAGGAGAACATTTTCATCTTTCAAAAACCCAAAAAACTCCATTTCATTTTTATGGGTATTCTCCATTTGAAGCTTGAGTACCACCTTAGAAGCCCTTCACCTCCTTGTCATTTTAAGGTAAAAATTCTTTAAACCTACATTTTTCTAGCCTTATTGCAAAACGAAAATTTGAGTGAGACTTGTTTTACTCCTTGTATTCCAGCCGATTTTGGCTACTCATTTGGGCTAGGCATCTTTGTTCCCTTGCTAGACAGGACTCCACACATTAGTTTGAAGGTAATACTCTTCTAAACCCTAAAACTCTAAATTCTAGGTTGTTTAAGTTAAGGCTAAACTGAGTATGGGTATGTATGGCTTGCTGTAGCATTGCCACCTTGAACAAAACCGAGAACAGGGGAAGAAGGAAAGAGGAAAAGAAGAGAAGGAAGGAAAGAAGAAAAAAGACTAACCAAGTCTAGGTAATGCTCTTACCTTGGGTTAGTTTGTGTATTTCATTGTAACAGATTTTATCTACAAAAGGAATGTATGTAGTATGAGTAGTATAATGTAGTAAAAGTATTGGAGAAGATAATGTATTTTTTTTGAAGTTTTAAATGATGTTTAAAACTCGGGACACATGGGGTATTGAATGTGTAAGTGTGCAGGAATTTTGTTGTTGTTGTTGTAGTAGTGAATATTGAGTATAGTGTATGTGTAAACGGATTGTGAGAATTGTGAGTTTTGAGTATTTAAGAGCAGCATGTGGATTAGCCTAGAGCCCAAATAATTGTACATGAGTATCGTACTGTGGATTGAGGAAGTATTGGTGTATTGGGATTTTGTATGTGTGCTGGTAGAACCTTGTATGGGTATGGCTAGAATAGCATGATTTGGAGAAGGTGTATGTGTGGTTAGTGAGAAAAGTAGCTGAGCTATGGCAAAAATTTTGGTAGGAATATGTACAATTATGGATGACTTGGTGAATGGAAGACCAAGGTTATGGAGTTAGTGGAGATATTTAGTACTGTGGATGGATACTGTAGTATGAGGATGTGAAAGTGTAAAATCTGTAGCAAGAAGTAGTATGATGCATTGGAGGACTAGGAGAAAACTATGGTTGCTTGGAGAGCCTAAAGTGTGAAGCAAAACCACTTTGTAACAGATTTTGAAAGGAGCTAGATAATGGGAAGGATTGAGTGGGAAGTAATGTCGAGGATATATGTGGTGGTATTGGTATAAGAGTATTGAATGATAAAGGTTAGAGCAAATCTGTAGCGTTGGTGAAATGGGAACTAGATAAGGTTTAGATAAATGAGAAATATTGAGTAAGTTGTGTAAGAATGGAGTAGCGCAAGTTTGGAGAATGAAGTAAGGTGATTTAGAGCATCTAAATGGGTGGTAAACATGTGGGGAAGTATTGTAAAGTTGGGAAGTAATGGGTAAATAAATCAGTTAACACAGATTTTAAAACTGAAGTTACTAGGCCGGACCGGACTTGCGACCAGACTTGCAATCGGTCGAGCCCAGATTTACAAAGATGGGAAACTTCTGGAGTCGACCGGACTTGCAAGTTCGGTCGGCCAGAAAAATTTCCGTAATGCAAGCTACTGAAGACCGACCTTGCGACCACTTGCAAGGTCGGTCGGGCTAAAATTTTCAAATACGACTACTGGAATGGACCGACCTTGGGACCGGACTTGCAAGGTCGGTCGGCCCTGGAATTTCACACTGTAACCTACTGGAATGGACCGGACTTGCAAGGTCGGTCGCAAGTCCGGTCGAGTCAAAAAAAAAATTTGTTTTAATTATATGATTATAGTAATCATATATACATATATATATATGCCTATAGTAACACACCATTAATGAAGTAGTAATGGTAAGAAAGTGAGTAAATGAGTAAGGAAGCAAGCTTAAGAAGTAATAAGGAAAAGAATGGTTTTATAACCAAGTAAGAAAAAATGAGTAGTAAGAATCATTGAAAGTATCAATGAAGGAGTAAGTAGATCAATAATAGGTCATTGATCATACTACTTCATGTATGTATAGGAATCCAATAGTTGATCCTCGAAGGAGTCGGTAGTGTGGATACAACGGTGAACGGTATGATTTCTTCATGCTCTGTATCCTAACCTGGTTACCCCGATTTGTGTGCTTATGTGATCACCAATAAATGCACGAATCGGACTTATATTGCACCTAACTGTGTTTTGAACTATTTGTGTCTGGTTATCTTCTTGAACAATTAGTTTTGTATAATTCATGAAATGATGAATGGAAAGAAGTATGTGTAAGTATTGTGTACTTGTGTATTGTATGTATGTATGGAAACGAAGTATTGACTTCTACTAATTCCTAACATTCTAACTCCTAACTTGAGTAATGAGTAAATGGAATGAGTAGAAGTCCGATATAGTTTCGGCCACGCGTGAGGATAAGGACACAAGAGTTGGATCCGAATCCTGGCTGTAGTCTTTTCCATGGACCAATTCCCTTGAATGGTAGCATCCTGGATTAGTGGGCCACCCTAAAGCCCGGTGGGGGATGTGTAATCCCTGCCCGGAGGTCATACCGACTTACTGGAAGTAAAGTATGTAAGAAGTATTGTATGTGTATTGGTCTTGACTATTGTAAGTCATTGACCGGAAGTAAAAGAGTATCGAACACCCGATTAACCCGGGTGTGTAATGAAGCTAACTGGACCTTCGTATGTATTGGAGAATTGTATCTCCGTATTGCGTATTAAGTATGTAATGAGTATGTATCGTGTATGTGTATTCGGAGATGGTAAGTAAGTATTGGTTGACTCGTATTGTCTTCCGAGCATGTATTGTACTGTGCGTATGTATGTATACTTGGGTAGTATTAGTATCGTGAATGAAGCGTGTATGCTGTGTATGAATGTATGTATTGCAAAAGAATTGCATGTATTCGACCAAATGGTCGCGTACCCCCTCCTAGTACGCGGGGTACGGTTATCATATTCAGCGTAAGCTGACCCCCTCGGGGGAACATTTTTAGTGTGCAGGTACCCGGAGCGAATACGGTCAAGGTAAGACGGTGGCGCGCCTTGTATTAGAAACATCTAGTTTGTGAGGAACGGGCAGCAAATCGCTCCTAGTGAGTGTATATGAATGTGGGAGAAGTACTGTACTGATTTTGGAACCTAGTAAACTCGGTATGCGTAGTGTATTATCTTGTATGGAATTGTGGAGTATTGTATTGAATGGAGTATGGTATTGAATGGAGTAATGTATCGAATGGAGCATTGTAGTATTCAATGTGTAATGAGAGTACGTATTGTATTAAGTAGCACTCGGATATTCCGGTCCATCAGACCGATGCTGTACGTAGCGTATAGCCTTGTTAGTCACGTGGGTGACTAACGGCATTGTATCACCCGATGTATGTAAGTATGTATCCGCTGCGTGACTCGGGAAGCACGAGGAGATTGGACTGTAATGGTTGAATTAATAGTAGGGGTGTTACATCCATTGCCGTTTGCAACACACCAAGTTCAAAGATGAACTCCCATTGATCTAGGTAAGCATTTAAGTCATGGTTATGTCCATTCTCTTCCTCTTTTCTTCTTCTTTCCATCGATCTAATTTGCAATCACTTCCACCCAACCATGTAGTGCGAGTTGGTGTTTAAGGTGGGGGTGTTTTCTCGGCTGAAATCAAAGAAGAAGGGGGAAACTAAAGCAAGTTTCTTATAAGGTAAAAATGTGCTTTAAGCATGTAACTCTTCTTCCATCTCATTTCCGGTTGATTTCCTTGGTTTCTTTAGCTTATTTTCTCCTGCTCTACGTATTTGTTGAGTAGACATATAAGGTAGCCAAATCCATGCAAAAAACATCATTTTTGGCCTTTTCACCAAGGTAAATTCTAGCCATTTCCTACCTTGTTCTTTACAGTTTAGCTCCTTAGTTCATATGGTGTCTTACCACTCATTGTATGCCATTAAATTCAGGCGTGAACACCCTTGAATCAGCCCTACAAATCAAGGTAAAATCATGAATTTCTAAGCTCATTTAAAGACTTTAATGATACTTAAGTCATGAGCTGAATTATGTTTTTCTTTTGCTTGCAAAACATGGCCAAATGATGTCTTGAACCATGGGTAATGTTTTGTCCAAAGAGGAGAAACCAAGCTTGAGTTCAAACTTGTCAAAGTAAGTTAAATTACCACCTTAATGATATACTAATTAAGATTAAGTGTAAGTTTATGTACAAAAACTAACCTAAGTCTATGCTAAAAATAGGCTATGATCTAGTAGTGTGTTTGGCTGATTTTATGACACAAAATCAAGTAAGTAAACCTTACCTTAAGTTATTTAAAGTTTAATGTAATTATTGTTACAATATAAATAAAAGTTGGGTTATAAGGTTATACCTAACCATGTATTAAAATGTTAATTAGCATTTTTGGCTAGCTTACTTAGTATTTAAATGACTTATAATGTCATTGGAATAACTTAAGTGGCTAAAATATGATTTATAAAAATATTGGGGGGTAATGGAAGTAAAAGCTGTAAGTTAAATATGTCATTTGGGACATTTATGTGTAATTTGTATTATATGTTAAAGGTTGTAATAAGGCCATGCACTTTAGGCCATTTTTATTTGTGTTACATTAAGTTTAAATTAGATTTAAGGTTATAAAAATATTACCGCAAATATTTGGGGGTTAAACTGCAATTAAAATGAAATTTAAAGGCTAAATATAATTATAGCCGGAAACTAGGCTTAAAAAGCTATTTAAATGACTTTTATAAGATTTTATAAATTTTGGGGTTAAAATGTAATTTCTGTAAAAATTGGGTCAAAACTGTAATTTATGTAAACCATGGTCAAAGCGGCAGTTGGTAGGTCAACATTGACCATGTTAGGAGCTTTGACCAAAATTGATGACATAAATGATTAATTTGTGACTTTATGGTAAGTTTATAAGTTAAATGTAAAATTTACAAAACTTATGGGGTAGGAAAGCAATTACCGAAAATTTCTAGGTAGAAATAGTTAATATAATAGATTATAACATTTTGGTAAAGTTAGGTGATTTTTGGAATGGTATAAGAGGCTTAAATAAGAAAAGTGTATGATATATAGTATATAATAACATTATAAAGTATATAATATGAATGGGGTCATTTTTTATATAAGAAATGTTGATGGGCTAAGGAATAAATCATAACAGACCAAGGGGTCTATTCGGTCATTTTAAGTATATGTAACCATAGGTTATACTTATTTAAAAGTTTAAAATGTTATAATTTATGATATATATAACATGGTATAAAATGTGTGGTAAAATTGTAATGAAAGAAGAGTGTGGAAAGTTGATGAATTAAGGTTATAACATTTGTGCCTTCTCGGTAATTAATGTACTTTATATAAAACTATAGGTTAAAATTATAATGAGGTAGAAATATCATATTATATGATATAAGTATAACATTATAAAATGTTAGGTGGTCAAAATGTAATAAATGGAAAGTATAGTGCTATCGCGCAAATATAAGTGTTTGAAAATGAATTTTAGACTATTGTCTACAATGTTATAACAATTATATAGTTTTAATGTGTTTAAAATGGAACTAGTATAATTAAGAATGTTCACATGAAATAATGTGACAAGTAATGAATAAATGGGATTTATTAACTAAGGTGTATATGAAATAAACTTTAGAAGTTGTTATGGAATAATAAATGTTACATAATATTAAGATGAGAATCTTAATATAAGTTATATATTATAATACAAATTAGTAATAATGATCATCTTACATAAAATGATGAAATGTAACATTTAATAAAAGGGTTTTATAATTCATGTATATTTGCATATACATAAAGACGTGACTAATATATGTAGAAAATGTGTATATAATATGGTTGGGAACCATATACTCCCTCCGTTCAATAATATCTGTCATTCTAGAAACTTGGACACTTATTAAGAAAAGTGGAAAAAAGACGCATGTACCCCTACTTTTTGCTTTTTCATCAAGATAATAATTACTTTTGTGTTGAATAGTAAGGTTAAAAATGAAAAAAAGTGTATCAAAAAGCTAGAATGACATGTATTGTTAAACAAGAGTCACTTCTTAGAACAACAGATATTAATTAACGGAGGGAGTAATATTTAATGGGGAATGTTATAACATGAATATAATTTGCTAACTATAAGTTATAAAGTTTTGAGTTTAAATGTAACTTGTACAAGATTAATGAATTGTATAATACAATGTATTATAATGGATGATGTAAACTAATGTATATAAATAAATCAACCAAGTCAACATGGCTAGTCAAGTCAGCATGCTTGACCTAGTCAACTAACTTGATCAAAGAGGCCAAGTTGACCAATATGCACATAAAGTAATGAATTATGAAATAAAATATTATATGGTATTACCACATGTATACATGCAACTATATGTTATATACTTATATACATATACTATATGGTTAAATATACAAATAAGTATGAACATGGATATATATTTACGTATAAATATCATGAAGTATAATGGATTAGATCCGAACATTTAAAAATACTATGTGTAACAAATTTTCGTAACGAGGCCGACTTGTTTTACGAAACCCGAACCAATTAACTGTTGAAATCCGGGATGAACTGTGGGGGGTTTTAACGCTATTCGGAAATACCAGATTTAGTTAGTCATGAGGATTGACTCGTAGTGATATGATTATTCCAGATCGTACGTCTGACAAGGGCGTCGGACAGCATAGGTTTTTGCGCATACAAGGTCTTGGTGTACGGGATGTTATCAGTGTGTTCTGACCATCCCGAGGGTTTCCTTGGGGTCAGACATTGTTTGATTAAATTGCCAAGAGGAACATGCGTGATAATGTATGCATGAAATGTTATTGTTAATTTACTCGTTTCCTCGCATTAATTAATTGTGCGCCAATGTCATTCGGACTAATATTACGTCGATTATGGATCGACTTATAAAACATACATTACGAGTAAGAGAGTGAAGTGGTTGTTGCCTAAACAGTACGTTGAGTATTATCATCACATTAACCTAAGTAAGATACTTAGGTACGAGACACGACTATATCGGTCTCTAAAGCATGGATCTCGAACATGAATACGACCAAGATTACTTCTAGGTTTGCGTAAGACCCTTAGGGCAGCTATATAATGAATGGCTCCATAACCTAAGACTATACTTTAGGTAAATGATTATATTTGATCACATAATGGAGTCTTGTAATACGAATTAAAATGCAGTAGTCTCCGACTGCTGGTTACGCATTGTGATCACTTGAGTTTTACTCGGATCGGGTTTGTGTTATACCCAAAATTTTAACCCCCCCCCCCCGGTATAGGGATTGAGGGACTTTAGTGTTCTGAGAGACACTTTGATCAAGAAATGAGGATTCCCAGTTCGATCGGCACATTCCGGAGTGCTAGGGACAGCTTAGTCATGAAATACCCCAAACCTAGTTATGTTGTTTAAACACCTAAATAGGGTGTAATAAGACTAAAAAGAGTCTTAGAAACCTTAGTAAACAAATTTAAACAAAAGGAAACACAAATGTGCTTTAAAGTCAATAAGAGCTAAAATGTGCTCTAAGCTTGGGATAAACTTGAGTAAGGCCTAATGAGCTTACCAAGACCTCATTTATACACTAATGAACATATAAAACCAATTACCAAAGAGAACCAAGCTTGAAAACAAGTTAAAACACAAAATGTGCTTTAAGAAGTCTTAAAGCACGTTTTTGAAAAATTGTCTTGTAAATGAGTTTTGAATGGCTAAATGTCCATCATTACTCTTAAATATACATGTGTACTATATAGTATCACATTTGGGTGGCTATATTAGTGGGAAATCAAAATTTCACTTCTAAGTGCCTTGTTTAGGTGAATAGTACTTTTTATAAGCTAGTTTGTAACATATGTTGTATTAAGTAATTAAATTGACAAACAAAGACTAAAACACCCTCACACTAATAAAGGGGGCCGGTTTTTATAAGTGTGTGACTCACCACTCTCTAGTTGATATTATAAGTAAGTAAAGAAAACTAAGTAAACTTACTTTTTACTTTATAATAAATATCTCCTAAAAGCAAGTTCTATCTTCATTCTCATTTCTTTCCTTCATTCCCACGGTTTGCAAACACCTCTCTTCTTCCTTCTCCTTGTTCTCTCTCGGTAATACCACTATCACCATGGAAACTCCAACTTGACCACTTGTTAAATCTAGCTCACTTGTCCAAATCAAAAACAAAGACCACCAATCTCTTCCTCTCATCAAGCTCTTCATTCCTATCTCTCAAAACTCCAAGAGCTCCATTTCGGTGCCAAGGTGTTCCACCATTGAAGGAGCTTGAGCTTATATTTTGACATATTATTACTCTCCTTTGCTTCTAGGTAAGGAATCTCAAACAAAAATCAAGTTTCCTCCTTGTTTTTGTCATGTCCGAAAATACACATTGATTTAGCTCATTGTGTGACCTTGTTCTAGCTTCATTTCAACACTTCATGGACTAGGTGGAGTCCTCTCTTGTTATATATCCAAACTCTCTTCAAAGATCAAGGTAAAACAACTACATTAATGTTTTGAAACAATGTCAAATTAGGGTTTACAATGAGATGAAGCCTATAGCTTGAATACTCATTATAATGTTTGTATATTGTCTAGAACTTGACAAGGAATCAAAATACCATACGGTTTTGTAAAGAAACAAGAAGGAAGTGTGGTGGAAAAAGAGGTAAATCTACTAACTTAATGTTGTATATGCCTTAGGAGAAATGAGCTATAATTGCTTATTAAAACTACCTAAAGAGCACATGGTAAATGACCTAGTAAATGTTCTCAAGGAGACTAGTAAAATAACATATGTCTTGTTGTATGTAATCGCAGGTTAAAGGCTATATATTGTGGAAATTCAGTGTTTAAGATTTAAGCACTTTAAGGGCCTAAGAGCCATGCATTTAAGGGCCTAAGTGCCATGCAATTTAAGTTATGCACTATATTGTGATGTAGTGTGAATTTGGTGAAGTTGTGTAAGAAGGTGTTCTTGGTGTTCTTAGTGTTCTATGATGAAATAATGTGCTATGGTGTAACAAAATGCTAGGAGAAGCTATGTCGAAATTTAGGAAATGCATAAGGAGTTCAAGATGTTGTAAAGGAATTATGATGAACTAGGAAGTGTTCTAGAGGGTAATAAGGACTTAGGCATAATCTTGAGGTTTTAGTATGTACCAAAGTCATTTTGGACTTAGGTAAGACTTAGGCAAACTTTGGTAAAATAAGGAGAAAGTGTGAACTTGGAAAAGAATTATCAAGATGGATATAAGGAGTTAGTTGTGAGAGGTGATGCTTGGGAGATGATGTTAAATAAGGAGAAAGCATTTTGGGATGATAGCTATCATAGGTATGAAACACCACTTGAAAACTTGGAGAAAACATTGTAAGTGTAGGAATTTTGTGAAGAAATGGGTAAAGGCTTAAGGAATTAGATAAGTTTTATGAGTGTTTAAGGGTGTCTTAAGTTGTGTTTAAAGTGCCCAAATGAGGTTAGGGAGTACTAGGTTAATGGGGTGAAGTTTGGAGTTGAATGTGAAAAGGAAAACATAGATTTGGGGCCGACCGGACTTGCGACCGGACTTGCAAGCTCGGTCGGGACCTGTTTACCCTGCGAGAATTAGTTTCTGGAATGGACCGGGCATGGGACCGGACATGGACAAGTCCGGTCGGGCTAAATTTACAAAGAGAATAAACACTCTGGAATAGACCGGACATAGGACCGGACATGCAAGTCCGGTCGGAGTAGAAATTTTGTACGGATTGAGTTACTGGAATCGACCGGACATAGGACCGGACTTGGCAAGTCCGGTCGGGCTGAATTTCCGAAGGGGAGAAACTCTCTGGAACCGACCGGACATGGACAAGTCCGGTCGGCAAGTCCGGTCGCCTAAAACTTGTAAAAAAAAAAAAGAAAAGAATGTGACTTATGTAGTTAACCCTAGGGTGTATAATGAAGGTACCTAGGGTAAGATAGGCATTAAAACATGTCATACAAACATGTTAAATACTTAGTAAGTTTGAAGTTAAATAAATAATTAACCGACATTACTAATGTGTTTAGGATTCTCTCAAGGTGGAAATCAGTCGAGGCAAGGACCAAGGTATGGTTTTCTTGCAGTCTGTTGCCTACCGGTTTACACCGGCTTGTGTGTTTGTTTTTTTTCTGTGTGTTTACGACTTTGTAAGATTAAACCATGTAAAGAGTTTACAGTTGTTAAATATTATTATGTTGTTAAGTGTGACTCTCTCTCCCCTTGTGTGGGTCTAACAAGATTGACCTATGATGTGAATTGTGTGTTGTGTTCATGATGAACTACTAACAAGGGTTAACGGGGAAGTGAGGAGTCCGGTCTGTTCCGGCCACGCGTGTGAGTATGGGAGTCGATGTCATAACCGGTTCGATTCTCTCTGTATGTTATGGTTAAGTTTCCAATTTGGTTTCTAACCTTCCCTTTAGCTTAACCAAGGCTATTTTACTGACTCACGTCGGGCCACAGGGCATACTATATGTTTTGTTTCGGTGTGCTTGGATCACTATATCCGAGGCACCTTGTGTTAAGTTAACCGTTCAATCTAACCGGACGGTAACGAGTTGTGTAACGAGCAAGGTATGAGCATGGCAACATTCTCTAAGCTCTCAATGGGGACTAACTGTGTTGGTTCTCTTCCAAAAGGAATCGTATGTTTGTGATGTGTGTTATGATGTGTACAATACCTGTGTTATGTTATATATGTACATGTTGTGTGTTTTAAAATAAATATCATGTCATCATGACAATTGGTTGCGCTATCCCGGTAGCCGATGGGCTGCGGTTAGCCATACCAGCAAAGGTGCTGACCCCCTCGGGGGCTCCATATTTTTATTGCAGGATGAGGATCGAAGAGGCAGAGTGGCTCTAGGTCCTAGGAGTAGTTTACTTTTGGAGTACTTTTGGGTGTTTGCCCGGGATGCGCCTGTGCTCCCGTGGCGTATTATATACTTGTTATGATGGTTTACAGTGGAGTATACGGTGAAAGGATTTTGTAAACACTCGGTATTATGATGATGTATATATATGGTTGTTAGTTCTATGCTCGGGAGTCTGATCATCAGACCGGTACATTTGTATTTATTCAGCCTTGTTAGCCACGTGGGTGGTTGACGGCATTGTAGCACCAATCGTTTAGTTACTGTTTAGTAGTTTATTTTCCGCTGCGATTCCAAGTATAGTTATGTGCGTAGTAGGGGTGTTACAAAAAGTGGTATCAGAGCGAAGTATCGCTCTGATGACTAGAATACCGAGCTTAGGGATATACCGAGTTAGGAAGCCTAACTACAGATACCTAAGTGAACAGATTTGGAAAGGTTGACCACTAACTAAGTGTGGAGATACCTTATTGTCGGGAAGCGTTACAATCGTTGGACCGATAAGTGTGCAAGCACAATGCTAATGAGATGTTCATATGAATTCAGATGGCAGGTAGACCACGAGGTAGAGGCCGCGGGCGCGGTACTGGAGATTTGGGTAACCAGGGCGACGATACTACGGCGCAGACTATGGCTGAGGCAGTTGCAGCCGCCGTAGCCCAGTTGGTACCCGATCTAGTTGCTGCTATACAGCAAGGGCGACAGCCCGGAGTTCAGCCACCACCACCACCGCCACGAGAGACCAATTGGGTCAAGGCGTTGGCTGATCTGAGGCCGCCCTCATTCAGTGGGGAGACCGATCCCCGTAAGCTCGAGGCATACATCTCCGAGATGGAGACCGCCTTCGAAACCCTAGCACCACCTGAGCAGGTCAAGGTACGACTTGCTGCTTACTACCTGAAAGGCTCGGCACAAAACTGGTGGAAGCTTGTGCGCGAGGGTAGAGTTGCTGATCCGACGTTTCAATGGAGGGAGTACACGGCTCTTCTGCGAGCCAAATACTACCCTATACATGTGCAAGAGGCCAAGCGCCTGGAGTTGGACAATGAGACAAGGGGATAAGATGACGGTAGATGAGTACTACTCAGCCTTCATCGGACTTATCCACCTGCTACCGGATCTGGGTTACTCAGACCGGATCCTTGTGAACCGTTTCTACAACGGACTGAACTATCGCCTACGCTACGGCATGGGGCCTACTGGATATACCACCTTGCAGGAGTGCTATCATGCCGCTGCTATCGTGGAGATCACCGTCCGTCTGAGGGACGAGGAGAGTGCGCTTAAGCGCAAGGCTCAGAACGAGGGCCAAGGCACGCAAGGACAGTGGGGAGGGAAGAAGAAGAAATCATACCCCCAGTCCCAGAAAGGACAGCAACAGGGTGGCAAGGGCCAGACCCAGACCACCACTGCTGATGAGCCTCTGCAGCTCACCTATGCGTATGCGGCCAAGCCCCTACGTTCTTACCCACCTAAGGGTAATTGTCTAAACCTGTGTGATAAGTTAGAGTATATGTTAATAAGTTGTGAAACAAGTATTAATGGTGTATTGTGATAGCAGCTAGCACGGGCTCTGGACCGGAGCGCCACTATTACTGCAAGTGGTGCAACGGCGACCACCCCGGCAAGGACTGCAAGGGTAATGATGTTCAGTGCCGGTACTGTAAGAAGATGGGTCACCGCGACCACGAATGCTGGCAGAACCCGAACAGTAGGAACTTCAGGCCCAAGGGGCAATGGAAGGGTAAGGCCACTACGACCACCGATGGCCAGAAGACGGCGAGCCACCCCCAGATCAGAGGTACACGGAGTCCCAGAAGGGGAAGGGGTCGGGGTCCAACAAGGCCACCCTGAATGTGGTGGACCGGTCTGAGGCGCCAGGGCCCTCTTCTAGACCAGGTACCGCCTAAATTGTTAACTGAAATAAGTGTCTGCATACCGCATTTCATGCATGTGTGTGAGTGAGTTTAAATAAACAACCATGTGAGTGAATGAATAAAGTATAGTGTGAGATTTACCTAATTAGAGTACTCTAAACTTAAAGGAACTTTCAATATATGTTATCCAATCCCACCCACACCGAACCCTGGAGAAACCACCATCAACATCACCGACTTTCCATTGGAGCAATGTCAGGTCATCCAGCCAGGTATGATACTTCTAAATGGATACCTGACACCGGAGGCACAGATCCATATCATCAGACGATGCGACGAACTTGGAGCAAAACCAGGAGGGTTTTACACACCCGAATACCCGAACGGAGCAAGGATGCAATTGAAGATGATGTGCATGGGTAAGGACTGGAACCCTTACACCAAGTCATATCAAGAGGTACGAGCTGAAGATGGAGCAACAGTAGCAAGTATACCAGAGGAGTTCCATGCGGTCGTTAACCACGCCGTGGGAATTGCTCAACAAGTTGAAGCGGATTCAATTCCAAGTGTAAAAGCAGATTTATGCATTGTAAACTTCTACCAGAAAGGTGGACGGTAGGTATACACCAGGATAAGGACGAGTCACCCGAGTCTCTAAGTAAGGGAGTACCCGTGGTGTCTTGGTCCATTGGTGATACCGCAGTGTTTGTGTATGGCGAGCAGAAGCGTGCTGATCTCGCAAAGAAGCTACTGCTAAAATCCGGAGATGTATTAATCATGGGTGGGCAATCAAGGATGCTATACCATGGCATCAGGAAGATCAAACTGAATACCGCACCGTCGGCAGTGATCAATGCCACACACATGAAACCCGGACGTTTGAATCTGACCTTCAGACAGTTTTAAGCCTTGTATAATTATGTGACAAACCAGTATGTATTAAGGATGTTGTAAGTGTGAATCATGGCGACAGTATAAGCCAATGAATGCTGTAAAAAGAGTGTGTTAATGAATAAAGTGGAGTTGTTTGAAGCATATAAACCGTGTTGTTACCCAATACTTATTAGTTTGCCAATGAATTAGGCTGTGCACTCGGAACGGGAGGTATACTGAGTGTCTGCAATAAGGCAGAAGCCGGCAAGAGCGGCACAATCCTCACCGGTACCTTTCCAGTGAATGGCGTGGATGCATCGATCTTGTTCGACTCTGGAGCCTCACATACATTCATTTCGCTATCATTTGCGAAGAGGCTGGGGTTAGATGGTGAAGAGATGCCAGACTTCGTGGTTACTCTCCCGTCGAAAGAGCGGATCAGATGTACCCGTTACTACCGAGGTGCTATTGTTCGAATCAGGGGTGAAGAGTTTCCGATCGACTTGATAGAGTTCGACGGACTAGGCTTTGATGTGATTGTCGGGATGAACTGGTTGGAGCGGCACAAGGGCAGAATCCTGTGTGCCGAGCATCGACTGCTTCTTCGGAGTCCATCTGGGGTTACCATATCTTACCGCCAGAGGCCCAGGGAGCCTTCGACTCAGATCATCACCGCCATGGCTATGTATCACGAGTTACGACGAGGGAGTGATGTATACCTCTGCTATGTCCAGGACATAGAGAGAGACCCTGAGTTTAGCCCAGATGTGCCGGTAGTGTCGGAGTTTCCTGATGTATTTCCTAAGGAACTGCCGGGCATGCCGCCAGCACGAGAGGTTGAGTTTGAGATTGATTTAGTTCCGGGCACCGGACCCATTGCGAAAGCACCTTACCGTATGGCTCCAGCAGAAATGACTGAGCTCAAGGAGCAGCTGAGAGACCTACTCGACAAGGGCTTTATCCGCCCTAGGTGTCACCATGGGGAGCGCCGGTCCTCTTCGTGAAGAAGAAGGACGGTAGCCTCCGCCTATGTATTGATTATCGGGAGCTGAATGCTGTTACGGTGAAGAACCGTTACCCTTTACCACGCATCGACGATCTATTTGATCAGCTGAGGGGAGCATCAGTATTCTCCAAGATAGACCTGCGTTCCGGATATCACCAGATTGCCATCCGTGACAGTGATATAGAAAAGACAGCCTTCAGAACTAGGTATGGGCACTATGAGTTCACCGTTATGCCGTTTGGCTTATCAAATGCACCAGCTAAGTTCATGGACTTAATGAACCGTTTGTTCCAAGATCAGTTGGACAAATCAGTGGTAGTCTTCATCGATGACATACTTGTGTATTCGAAATCCAGAGGTGAGCATGAAAGCCACCTGAGGGATGTGTTGCAAACATTGAGAAAGAACCAATTGTATGCTAAATTTTCTAAGTGTGAATTTTGGTTGAACCAAGTATCATTCCTTGGACATGTGATATCTGAGGCCGGGATCGCTGTTGATCCGGCAAAGATAGATGCAGTGCGCACCTGGCCTAGGCCGAAGACAGTTACCGACATCAGGAGCTTCCTCGGTCTGGCGGGTTACTATAGGAGATTTGTGAAGGACTTCTCCAGTGTCTCGAAGCCGATGACTTCCTTGATGAAGAAGGATGCACCATTCGAGTGGACAGTCGACTGTGAGAGGGCTTTCGCGAGTCTCAAGGATGCTCTGACATCTGCACCGGTTCTGACATTACCAGACGGTCCAGATGGTTTTGAGGTCTATTGCGACGCATCAGGCAGGGGTATGGGTTGTGTGTTGATGCAACACGGGAAGGTCGTGGCTTACGCCTCCCGACAGCTGAAGAAGCATGAGGAGAACTACCCTACCCACGACTTAGAGTTGGGGGCCATTGTCTTCGCACTGAAGATATGGCGACATCACTTGTATGGGGTAAGTGTGACGATCTATTCTGACCACAAGAGTTTAAAGTACTTGTTCACTCAGAAGGAGTTGAACATGAGGCAAAGAAGGTGGGTTGAGTTTCTGAATGATTATGACATCAATTTACAGTACAAGGAGGGTAAGGCAAATGTGGTAGCTGACGCATTGAGTCGCCGAGCACACTCTCTCCATTCGCTAGTCTCTCATACTGGCTTGGTTGAAGAGGTGCGGAGTGCTCAGATGACGGATCAGTATGATGGAGATAGACAGAAGCTTATTGATGGCACATTCGAGGGTCAGAAGTATGACTTCAGACTCCACGATGATGACCTGATTAGGCTCAATGGCCGGTTGTGTATACCCAGGATAGCGCTGAGTGAAGGAGCGCATATTGAGTGAATCCATTGTTCTACTACTTCGATTCACCCCGGAGCTTCAAAGATGTATAAAGGTATGAAAAGATACTTCTGGTGGGCTGGAATGAAAAAGGATGTAATGACTATGTGTTGAGGTGTCTCACTTGTCAGAAGGTCAAGTTTGAGCACCGACGGCCTGGTGGTATGGTGCAGCCAATGCCAGTGCCGGAGTGGAAGTTCCATGACATATCTATGGACTTCGTAGTAGGGCTTCCGCCTACAAGGGGAGGTCTGAATATGATTTGGGTGGTAGTTGACCGACTGACCAAGGTGGCCGATTCATTCCGATGAAGGACACCTGGAAAGTGGCAAGATTGGCAGAATTATTCGATAAAGAGATTGTTAGACATCATGGTGTACCAAAGACGATTGTATCCGACAGAGATACCAGATTCTTATCCAGATATTGGAAGTCTACACGAGAGGCATTGGTACCGAACTGAAATTGAGTACGGCGTTTCACCCACAGACCGATGGTCAGAGTGAGCGCACCATCAGACACTTGAGGATATGCTACGTGCATGTGCACTTGACTTTCAGACCAGCTGGATTGATAAGTTACATCTGATCGAGTTTAGTTACAACAACAGTTATCATGCATCGATCAAGATGTCTCCCTTCCAGGCATTGTACGGTAGACCATGCCGCACGCCATTATGCTGGGATGAGTCGAGTGAGACGGTCATTATAGGACCAGAGTATCTTGAGCAAGTTCAGGCAGAAGTTCGCCAGATCAGGGATAATATGAAAGCAGCTCAGGATAGACAGAAGTCGTACGCAGATGTGCGCCGACGTGACCTGGAGTTCGCCGTGGGCGATCAGGTATTTTTGAGAGTATCCCCCATGAAGGGAGTATTTCGTTTTGGCCAGAAAGGCAAGTTGAGCCCAAAGTATGTGGGTCCTTATGTTGTGACGGAGCGGATCGGCCCGGTAGCTTATAGACTTGACTTACCCGCCGAGCTGGGCAAGGTACATGATGTATTTCATGTGTCCCAGTTGAAGAAGTATATGTCTCATCCGTCTCATGTGCTTCAGCCTGAAAGGCTAACTTTAGAGCCGACCATGCGATCAGTGGAGACTCCGGTACGGATTCTGGACACTAAGACTCGAGACACTCGCCATAAGTCTGTAACTGGTGAAGGTCTCTGGTCTAACCAGGACGTTGAGGAGGCCACTTGGGAGCTGGAAGATAAGATGAAGGCGAAGTACCCGTCGTTGTTTACTTCTTAGTATTTGTACGTATAGGGTACGGGGCGTACCCCTATTTAAGGGGGGTAGAGCCGTTTCGGTTATGTATATGACATGTATTTGAATACATTGTCTGTGTTGTATTGTCATGTTGTTAATATTACAGACCGCTGAGTCTGAATGATGTTGTGATGTTTTGTTGTTTGGACCATGTGTCCGATATGATGTAAGATGTTGTTAATGTGATATAGAAGTGTTGTTAATATGTGTTCTCATGTTCTAATGTTTAAGTTATGTGGAAGTATGAACTTTGGGGACAAAGTTCTTTTAAGGGGGGTAGATTGAAATACCCCAAACCTAGTTATGTTGTTTAAACACCTAAATAGGGTGTAATAAGACTAAAAAGAGTCTTAGAAACCTTAGTAAACAAATTTAAACAAAAGGAAACACAAATGTGCTTTAAAGTCAATAAGAGCTAAAATGTGCTCTAAGCTTGGGATAAACTTGAGTAAGGCCTAATGAGCTTACCAAGACCTCATTTATATACTAATGAACTATAAACCATTACCACCAAGCTTGAAAACAAGTTAAAACACAAAATGTGCTTTAAGAAGTCTTAAAGCACGTTTTTGAAAAATTGTCTTGTAAATGAGTTTTGAATGGCTAAATGTCCATCATTACTCTTAAATATACATGTGTACTATATAGTATCACATTTGGGTGGCTATATTAGTGGGAAATCAAAAATTTCACTTCTAAGTGCCTTGTTTAGGTGAATAGTACTTTTTATAAGCTAGTTTATAACATATGTTGTATTAAGTAATTAAATTGACAAACAAAGACTAAAACCCTCACTAATAAAGGGGGCCGGTTTTTATAAGTGTGTGACTCACCACTCTCTAGTTAATATAAGTAATAAAGCAAACTAAGTAAACTACTTTTTACTTTATAACATAAATATCTCTAAAAGCAAGTTCTATCTTCATTCTCATTTCTTTCCTTCATTCCCACGGTTTGCAAACACCTCTTCTTCCTTCTTCCTTGTTCTCTCTCGGTAATACCACTATCACCATGGAAGCCAACTTTGACCACTTGTTAAACTAGCTCACTTGTCCAAATCAAAAACAAATACCACCAATCTCTTCCTCTCATCAAGCTCTTCATTCCTATCTTCTCAAAACTCCAAGAGC
>CM041780.1:240305073-240455073 GCA_023374045.1 Limonium bicolor
CTCACGATTGCTCCCCCCTCTCTTAGCTCTTCTTCTCCATTTTGCCCAGCCATGGCGATTTCACAAGCCAAGAAAAACCCCAACTTCAACTCATTGTAACTTCTTCATCCTAGCTCCAAATCAAGAAATTTTTACACCAAAATACTCCTCTCATCTTGGGGATTATTTTGCACCTTTCAAAGTCTCAAAACTCCATACTTCATCTCCATGGGTGTACCACATTTTGAAGAAGAAACTTCACATTCTTGAAGCCATTCATCTTCTTGTTGTTCTAAGGTAAGAAATAACTCAAAAATCTGTTCATTCCCCTATTTTAGGGTGACCGATTTTAATGTGTGCTAAGCACCATTGTTTCTCTTCATTTCAAGCTTGTAAATCTTCAAGAGGTGTTGGAGCTAGCCCTATTCCATTGCCAAACATTTCATTTTGAAATAGAAGGTAATTCCCTCCATGTGTTCAAGTAATTTCTAAATTCTAGGGTTAATGGAATGAATTTCATAAACCCTAAATACTCATTGTGGCTATCTTGGCTCGGTCATTAGTGTAGCAATAAATCCCGTTGAAAACCGGTTGTGGAGCAGAATAATCCAGAATGGAAGTTTTGAAAAGAAACCAAAGTTTAACTTCCCTTGAACTAGTGTGTGATCTATGAATGTGTTTTGTTTGAGCAATAATTTCAGTGAAATGCAGGTGTTGCTAATTAATATGAGGATCATGGTTTAATTTAATGTTGTTTTGGGCCTAAGAGCCAAGCTTTTATGGTTTATGAATATTGAGGGCTATTGTGGTTTAAATGGTGAATTTTAAGTGTGTTTTGGTGCCTTGGATGAATTGTTGGTTGGAGTGTTTTAGTGGGTTAAAGATGAGTGGGAACATGTGAAAATTATGGGAGATCATGTCAAAATTTGTGTAGGGATATAATGGTTCAAATGCACTTCTAGGTGGGAGCAAACTAGTGAACTACAAGTGTTTTGAGAGAGTATTTGAGGAACTTAGAAATAAACTTGTAAATGAATTTGGAGGGGAATATATGAAGGTTTTAGTTGCCAAATGATGTTAGAACACACTAGGAGGCTTGTGGAAAGTTTGGAAAGAGATTTGACAATTGTTGGGCAGATTCTAGTGGTCCGACCCAGAGGTCCGACCCACAGTTGGGTCAGACGGCCTCTGTTGGTCACTCGTAATTGCTTCTGGAATGGTCCGACCCAGCTAGTTGGGTCGGACATGGGTCGGACGGGGCGTTTGGATAGACGGAAAAGTTTCTGTATGGTCCGACCCAGATGGTTGGGTCGGACATGGGTCGGACCAAGTAGAGATTTTCAAACCCGAAGGTTACTGGAAGGGTCCGACCCAGTTGGTGGGTCGGACAGTGGGTCGGACAGACCAAAACTTACAAAAAAAAATGGAAAAGAATATGACAAATGTAGTTAACCCTAGGGGGTATAATGAAGGTAATCTAGGGTAAGTTTAGACATTTAAAACAGGTCATATAACCATGTAAAACACTTAGTAAAGCTCGAAGTTAAGTAAATTAATTAACCGACGTTACTAATCATGTATAGGAGTGGCCTACGGTGGAACACTAGAGCGGCAAGGACCAAGGTATGGTTTTCTTGCAGTCTGTTGCCTACCGGTTTACACCAGCTTGTGTGTTGTTTGTGTTTTTGTGTGTTTATGACCTTGTAAGACCAAAATCATGAAATGAGTTTACGGTTATTGTTATTATTGTGGCGTAGGTGTACCGGTACCGGTAACCTTGAATGCGTGCTAACCGTTAATTAACCCAAATCTAGGAGCGTAAGGGAACGGTATCCGGTAATAACGTTTCCAACCTAAGGGACGTTCTATCCCGGCTATGTGTGTTTAGTTGTGATGTGTGTTGCTGAATTATGCCTTATTTCCCTTTTATGTCTAACTAGACTTAAACACTTACTTGTGTGAGATTATGTTAAGCTCCCATCGTGGGACTTCTAACGAGTGCTAACCGGGGGAGTGAGGAATCCGGTCGTTCCGGTCACGCGTGTATGTATGGGGGTCGACATCTGCATCAGATTCGGCTCCCTCCTTATGTTAGGGTAGTTTTCCCTTCTTGGGAATCCGACCTCCCATTATCTTAGCCAAAGCTTACCTACCTGACTTCCACTCGGGCTAGGGGGAAATTATGTGTTTGATGTGTTCGGGACACTACACCCGTCTCATCTTTTAAGTTAAAGTTGTTCATTCGACTAACAAAACAGTAATGTGATATGTGTTAAGCTTAACATGAGGATGAAGTCATCCTCTAGGCTTACAAGTTGACTAACCATGTTGGTTGTTTCCTAAAGTGAAATGTTCTCATCTTATATGTGTTGTTATTGTTCTGCAGTAACTCTTACTAAATATATGCATGTTGTATGTTAAAATCAACGCCATGTTATCATGACAAATAGTTGCGTGTATCCCGGTAGTCAGCGGGATGCACGTTAACCATGCCAGGAAAAGGTTGCTGACACCCTTTGGGGGCACATATTATTTTACAGGAGAGTGATCGAGGAAGCGGACTGGCTATAGCATGGCGCGAGAAGAAATACTTTTGTTATTTTGGATAGTGGACCCGAGTAGTAATTGTATACTCGAGGCTTTTGTTTGGTGGATGTAAAGTTGGTTGAGTGATTTTGTACATTTACACTCGGTATATTGTGATTCTTTTTGGATAGGTGATTTTTGGAAGGTTGTAATTATGCTCGGGATTATCGTAATCAGACCGATACATTGTATGTAACTGCCTTGTTAGCCACGTGGGTGGCTAACGGTGTGTAACACCGCCCTTTTGGTAAATGGTTAGGTTTGTGTTTTCTGCTGCGATTATTGTTTAAGTGTGAAGGTTATGGTTGGGGTGTTACAAAAAGTGGTATCAGAGCGAAGTATCGCTCCGATTACCGATTACCGAGCTTAGGAATATACCGAGTTAGGGAATTTAAACCTTGTCGTCCAAAGGACGTTATAAACACTTGACCCGATAAGTTTGTATGCACAATACTAATGTGCTTCATGTAAAAAAAATTCAGATGGCAGGGCGACCACCAGGAAGAGGCCGCAGGCGTGGTTTGGGAGACCCAGGGGAGAACCCTACCGCTCAGATGATGGCAGAGGCAATGGCGGCCGCCCTAGCTCCGGTGGTACCACAGATCATAACGGCAATGCAATAGGGGCAGCAACAGCCCGGTGGTCAGGATCACCCAGAACCACCACCACCACCACAGCCACGCGAAACTAATTGGGTAAAAGCGTTGGCCGACTTGAGACCCCCGTCTTTCAAAGGGGAGACCGACCCTTCCAAATTAGAGGCGTATATCTCGGAGCTTGAGACCGCCTACGAGACTTTGGCCGTTCCTGCTGAGGCCATGGTCCGTCTCACTGCGTATTACATGAAGGGTTCGGCTAGAAATTGGTGGAAACTTGTACGGGTCAAGGAAGTGGCCGACCTGTGGTTTGGATGGGAGCAGTACACGGCATTGCTACGGGCCAAGTACTACCCAGTGCATGTGCAAGAGGCAAAGCGCCTTGAGCTCGACAGTTTAAAGCAAGGAGACAAAATGTCGGTGGACGACTACTACACCGCCTTCACCGACCTTGTTCATCTTCTACCTGACCTAGGTTACTCGAACCGGGTCTTAGTGAACCGCTTCTACAGTGGGTTGAGCCACCGCCTACGCTATGGCATGGGGCCAGCCGAGTACAACACCTTACAGGTATCTTCAATAATGTCTAAGTGTGGATGAGTTATGTTATACGTGAGTGTGTAAATGTATGCGGGGCATGACTAACACCTTGATACTTCAGGAGTGCTATCATGCCGCTGCTAAGGTGGAGATCACCGTCCGTCTGAGGGACAAGGAGAATGCGCATAAGCGCAAGGTCTCGAGCGAGGGCCAAAGCTCGCAAGGGTACCAAGGAGGGAAGAAGAGGAAACCTTACCCTCAGCCCCAGAAAGACCAGCAACAAGGTGGCAAAGGCCAAGCCCAGTCCACCACCGCTGAGGAGCCACTGAAGCTCACATACGCCTATGCGGCTAAGCCCTTACGCTCTCAGCCTATGAAGGGTAACCACTTGATTTTGAAATCGGATTTAAATGTGTGTTGTTAAGCTGTAAAGTGTGTATTGATTATGTGTTGTGATAGCAGCCAGTACGGGCTCTGGACCGGAGCGCCACTACTTCTGTAAGTGGTGCAAAGGTGACCATCCCGGCAAGGATTGCAAGGGGAACGATGTGCAGTGTCACTACTGCAAGAAACTGGGGCACCGTGACTTCGAGTGCTACAGTAACCCCGATGGCAGAAACTATAGGCCTAGGGGGCAATGGAAGGGTAAGGCCACTGCGACCACTGAAGGACCGAAAGCTACTTATCAGCCGTCCTCAGGGCAAGGGAATACTGATTCCCAGAAAGGGAAGGGGCCGGGAGCAGGCAAGGCTGCCTTGAACGTGGTGGACCGGTCAGAGGCACCAGGATCGTCTTCTAGACCAGGTACCCCTTAAACTGTTAAATGAGATAAGTGATTGCATACCGCATTCCATGCTTGTGTGTTAGTGAGTCTAAATGTATGACCACATAAGTAAATGAGTTAAGGTATAATGTGAAAGCCACCTAAATTAGGAAATTCTAAACCTTAGGAACCTTCAATATTTGTTATCCAATCCCGCCCACACCGAACCCCGGAGATACGGCCATCGACATCGCCGACTATCCGACAGAACGGTGTCAGGTTATCCAACCAGGTATGATTTTATTAAAAGGATACTTGACACCCGAAGCACAAATCCATATCATTCGACGGTGCAACGAGCTTGGAGCAGCACCAGGAGGTTTCTACACACCCGAATACCCAAGTGGGGCGAAAATGAATTTAAAGATGATGTGCATGGGTAAGGATTGGAACCCTTACACCAAGTCATATCAGGACACTCGAGCTGAAGATGGGTCTACCGTACCAAGTATACCTGAGGAGTTCCTTGCGGTTGTTAACCACACCGTGGGAATTGCTCAGCAAGTTGAATCGGAACCACTTCCGAGTATCAAGGCAGATTTGTGTATTGTCAATTTCTACCAAAAAGGTTGAAGGTTGGGCTTACACCAAGATAAGGACGAAACACCCGAATCTCTAAGTAAGGGTGTACCCGTGGTGTCTTGGTCCATTGGTGACACCGCAGTGTTTATGTATGGCGAGCAGAAGCGTGCGAACCTCGCAAGGAAGCTAGTATTGGATTCTGGTGACGTGTTAATCATGGGTGGACAGTCGAGGATGCTGTACCATGGTATCAAGAAAACCAAGTTGAATACAGCGCCTCCGACAATAATCAATGCCACACACATGAAACCTGGACGTTTGAACTTAACCTTTAGACAGTTTTGAAGTTATGCGTAACCATGTAAAGTGTGAAGTCAGTTGTATGTTAAGTATGTGATGCATTAAGTATGCTAAGTTATCTAGCGATGTAGCCAAATGTAATACCATCATGGTGTAAAGACGAGTTTTATGAATAAAGCAGTGTTGATTCCTTGAGTAAACCAACCGTGTTATTACCGTTATACTTATAAGTTTCTGAAATAAATTAGGCTGTGCACTCGGAACGGGAGGTATACTGAGTGTCTGCAATGAGGCAGAGGCCGGCAAGTGCGGCACCATCCTCACCGGTACCTTCCCAGTTAATGGTGTGGACGCCTTGGTCTTGTTCGACTCCGGAGCCTCACACACTTTTATCTCGCTATCTTTTGCGAAGAGGCTGGGGTTAGACGGTGAAGAAATGCAAGACTTTCTAGTCACTCTCCCGTCGAAAGAGCGGATCAGGTGTACCCGCTACCACCAAGATGTTGTTGTACGAATTAAGAATGAAGAGGTCCCGATCGACTTGATAGAGTTCAAGGGGCTCGGTTTTGATGTAATTGTCGGGATGAACTGGTTGGAGCGGTACAAGGGCAGAATCCTATATGCCGAGCACCGACTGCTTCTTCGGAGTCCGTCTAGGGTTACCATTTCATACCGCCAGAGGCCCAGGGAGCCTTCGACACAGATCATCTCCGCCATGGCCATGTATCATGAAATCAGAAGAAATAATGATGTATACCTCTGCTATGTCCAGGACATAGAGAGAGACCCTGAGTTTAGCCCAGATGTACCGGTTGTGTCGGAGTTTCCTGATGTCTTTCCTAAGGAGCTCCCAGGCATGCCGCCTACACGGGCAGTTGAGTTTGAGATTGACTTGGTACGGGCACCGACCTATAGCGAAGGCGCCCTACCGTATGGCTCCAGCTGAGATGACAGAGCTCAAGGAGCAGCTGCGAGACCTACTCGACAAGGGATTTATCCGCCCTAGCGTTTCACCATGGGGAGCACCAGTCCTTTTTGTGAAGAAAAAGGATGGTAGTCTCCGCCTCTGCATCGATTACTGAGAGCTGAATGTTGTGACGGTGAAGAACCGTTACCCACTGCCACGTATCGATGATTTGTTTAATCAGCTGAGAGGTGCATCTGTGTTCTCTAAGATCGATCTGCGATCAGGTTACCATCAGATTGCTATCAGGGACAGTGACATTGAGAAGACCGAATTCCGGACCAGATATGGACACTATGAATTCACGGTCATGCCGTTTGGTTTATCTAATGCACCGGCAAAGTTTATGGACTTGATGAATCGTTTGTTTCGAGATCAGTTGGATAAGTCAGTAGTTGTCTTCATCGATGATATTCTTATTTACTCTAAGTCCAAGGTTGAGCATGAAACTCACCTGAGGAGTGTATTGCAAACGTTGAGAGAGAACCGGCTTTATGCGAAGTTCTCAAAGTGTGAATTTTGGTTGGACCAAGTCTCTTTTCTTGGTCATGTTATTTCTGAGGCCGGGAACGCCGTGGATCCGGCCAAGATTGATGCTGTGCGCACCTGGCCTAGACCGAAGACGGTTACCGACATCCGGAGCTTCCTCGGTCTAGCAGGGTATTATAGGAGGTTTGTAAAGAATTTTTCCAGTGTTTCTAAACCATTGACATCCTTAATGAAGAAGGATGCACCGTTTGAGTGGACAGTTGACTGTGAGAGCTCATTCCAGAGTCTCAAGGATGCTTTGACTTCTGCACCAGTTCTTACTATACCAGAGGGTACTGATGGTTTTGAGGTGTATTATGATGCGTCAGGTAAAGGAATGGGTTGTGTTTTGATGCAACATGGGAAGGTCGTGGCCTACGCCTCCCGCCAGTTGAAACGACATGAAGAAAATTATCCTACACATGATTTAGAATTGGGTGCCATTGTCTTCGCCTTGAAGATATGGCGACACCATTTGTACGGAGTGAATGTGACGATCTATTCAGTTCACAAGAGTTTGAAATACCTGTTCACTCAGAAGGAGCTGAACATGAGGCAAAGAAGATGGGTTGAATTCCTTATTGATTACGATATTAACCTTCAGTACAAGGAAGGTAAAGCAAACATTGTAGCTGATGCATTGAGTCGCCGAGCACACTCTCTTCATTCGCTAATCTCTCACTCTAGCTTGGTTGAAGAGGTGCGGAGTGCTCAGATGTCAGATCAGTACATGCAAGAGATCAAACAGAAACTTATGGACGACACATTCGAGAGCCAAAAGTATGATTTCCGACTACACGATGATGATTTGATCAGGCTGAATGGCTGACTTTGTATTCCACGAAGTAGCGCTGAGCTGAAGGAGCGCATACTGAGTGAATCACACTGTTCTTCTACGTCTATCCACCCCGGAGCTTCAAAGATGTACAAGATTATGAAGAGATATTTCTAGTGGACCGGTATGAAGAAAGATGTGACAGACTATGTTGTTAGGTGTCTCACTTGCCTGAAGGTCAAGTTTGAGCACCGTCGTCCTGGTGGCATGGTACAGCCGATGCCCATTCCTGAATGGAAGTTCCATGATATTTCCATGGACTTCGTTGTTGGGCTTCCGCCTACTCGGGGAGGCTTGAATATGATATGGGTCGTTGTTGACCGACTAACCAAGGTGGCCCGATTCATTCCGATGAAGGACACCTGGAAAGTGGCAAAGCTAGCAGAGCTCTTCGACCGTGACATAGTACGACATCATGGAGTACCGAAGACTATCGTGTCTGATAGGGATACCAGATTCCTCTCGAGGTACTGGAGAAGTACACGGGAAGCGCTTGGTACCGAACTGAAGTTGAGTACGGCGTTCCACCCATAGACAGATGGTTAGAGTGAGCGCACCATACAGACGCTTGAGGATATGTTGCATGCATGTGCACTTGACTTTCAGACCAGCTGGATTGATAAGTTGCATCTGATCGAGTTTAGCTACAACAACAGTTACCATGCTTCGATCAAGATGTCTCCCTTCCAGGCTTTGTACGGTAGACCATGCCGTACGCCATTATGCTAGGATGAGTCGAGTGAGACGGTCATTATAGGACCTGAGTATTTAGAGCAAGTAAAATCAGAAGTTCACCAGATCCGGGCTAACATGAAGGCAGCTCAGGATAGGCAGAAATCGTACGCCGATGTGCGCAGACGTGACCTGGAGTTTGCCGTGGGCGATCAGGTATTCCTTAGAGTATCCCCCATGAAGGGAGTGTTTCGTTTTGGCCAGAAAGGCAAATTGAGCCCAAAATATGTGGGGCCTTATGTTATGACGGAGCGGATAGGCCCGGTAGCCTACAGACTCGATTTACCTGCTGAGCTGGGCAAGGTACATGATGTGTTTCATGTGTCCCAGTTGAAGAAATATATGTCTCATCCGTCTTATGTACTTCAGCACGAAAGGCTAACACTAGAGCCGACCATGCAATCAGTGGAGACTCCCGTACAGATCCCGGACACCAAGACTCGAGACACTCGCCACAAGTCTGTGAGATTAGTGAAGGTTCTCTGGTCTAACCAAGAAGTCGAGGAGGCCACTTGGGAGCTGGAAGAGAAAATGAGGGCGAAGTACCCGTCGCTGTTTACTTCTTAGTATTTGTATGTATAGGGTACGGGGCGTACCCCTATTTAAGGGGGGTAGAGCCGTTTCGGTTATGTAAGTACGGCATGTATTGAAATACATGTCTATGTTGTTATGTTATAGACCTTGAGTCTAAGTGATGTTTGTTATGGGGACCTTGTGTCCGATATGATGTAAAGAATGTTTGTATGTTTGCTATGGAAGCGTTGTTTCAAAAGTAACCCCCGCGTTCTAACAATTAAGATGCGTGGGAAGTGTGAACTTTGGGGACAAAGTTCTTTTAAGGGGGTAGATTGAAATACCTCAAACCTTAATACGTTAGTTAATTATATAATTATTATATTTTAAGGCTTATTTTAGTCATTAAGAACATGTGGGAAAAATTCCCGAAGGAAACGGATCCAAATAGTGGATTAAAAATGCATAACGAGCTTTAAAGCACGTTTTTCGAGAAACCCGGGAAATGTGATTTTAAACGGGTTTAAAGGACTAATAAAGATTTATAGTCAATCATATGACTATAATTAAATATTAGTCAAGGTCTAGGACCATAATAATATATAAAACAAAAATCCGGAAACCGGACCCGGACTATTAAAACTGACAGTTCGGGAATTAACGGGTGTTATCCGCTAATGACCAAGTGCCACTCTCTCACATTGTAAAATAATAAAAATCAAATTTTTCCCTCTCTCATTTGTGTCTCACGATTTGGCCCCCCTCTCTCTTTTATTTTACCTCACTCTATTAGCTACAAGACAAAAATAATAAAGTACATTTACTTTACTCTCTCTCACACCATACTCTCTCACACACTCTCTCTCTCCCTCATTTCTCTTGTGTCTCACGATTGCTTCCCCCTCTCTTAGCTCTTCTTCTTCATTTTGCCCAGCCATGGCGATTTCACAAGCCAAGAAAAACCCCAACTTCAACTCATTGTAACTTCTTCATCCTAGCTCCAAATCAAGAAATTTTTATACCAAAATACTCCTCTCATCTTGGGGATTATTTTGCACCTTTCAAAGTCTCAAAACTCCATACTTCATCTCCATGGGTGTACCACATTTTGAAGAAGAAACTTCACATTCTTGAAGCCAATCATCTTCTTGTTGTTCTAAGGTAAGAAATAACTCAAAAATCTGTTCATTCCCCCATTTTAGGGTGACCGATTTTAATGTGTGCTAAGCACCATTGTTTCTCTTCATTTCAAGCTTGTAAATCTTCAAGAGGTGTTGGAGCTAGCCCTATTCCATTGCCAAACATTTCATTTTGAAATAGAAGGTAATTCCCTCCATGTGTTCAAGTAATTTCTAAATTCTAGGGTTAATGGAATGAATTTCATAAACCCTAAATACTCATTGTGGCTATCTTGGCTCGGTCATTAGTGTAGCAATAAATCCCGTTGAAAACCGGTTGTGGAGCAAGAAGTAAAGAGAAGGGGAAAGTTTGGAAAGAAAAGCCAAGGTAGTTAACTTACCTTGAAATAGTGTGTGATCTATGAATGTGTTTATGTTTGAGCAATATAAATGTTCAGTAAAATGCAGGTGTTGCTAATAATATGAGGAAATTCAGTGTTTAATTTAATGTTGTTTAAGGGCCTAAGAGCAAAGCTTTTAAGGTTTATGAATATTGAGGGATATTGTGGTTTAAATGGTGAATTTTAAGTGTGTTTTGGTGTCTTGGATGAATTGTTGGTTGGAGTGTTTTAGTGGGTTAAAAGATGAGTGGGAACATGTGAAAATTATGGGGAGATCATGTCAAAATTTGTGTAGGGATATAATGGTTCAAATGCACTTCTAGGTGGGAGCAAACTAGTGAACTACAAGTGTTTTGAGAGAGTATTTGAGGAACTTAGAAATAAACTTGTAAATGAATTTGGAGGGGAATATATGAAGGTTTTAGTGTGCGAAATGATGTTAGAACACACTAGGAGGCTTGTGGAGAAGTTTGGAAAAGATTTGACAATTGTTGGGCAGATTCTGGTGGCGTCCGACCCAGAGGTCCGACCCACAGTTGGGTCGGACGACCTCTGTTGGTCACTCGTAATTGCTTCTGGAATGGTCCGACCCAGCTGGTTGGGTCGGACATGGGTCGGACGGGCGCGTTTGGATAGACGGAAAAGTTTCTGTAATGGTCCGACCCAGATGGTCGGGTCGGACATGGGTCGGACCAAGTAGAGATTTTCAAACCCGAAGGTTACTGGAAGGGTCCGACCCAGTTGGTGGGTCGGACGGTGGGTCGGACAGACCAAAACTTACAAAAAAAAATGGAAAAGAATATGACAAATGTAGTTAACCCTAGGGGGTATAATGAAGGTAATCTAGGGTAAGTTTAGACATTTAAAACAGGTCATATAACCATGTAAAATACTTAGTAAGGCTCGAAGTTAAGTAAATTAATTAACCGACGTTACTAATCATGTATAGTAGTGGCCTACGGTGGAACACTAGAGCGGCAAGGACCAAGGTATGGTTTTCTTGTAGTCTGTTGCCTACCGGTTTACACCGGCTTGTGTGTTGTTTGTGTTTTTGTGTGTTTATGACCTTGTAAGACCAAAATCATGAAATGAGTTTACGGTTATTGTTATTATTGTGGCGTAGGTGTACCGGTACCGGTAACCTTGAATGCGTGCTAACCGTTAATTAACCCAAATCTAGGAGCGTAAGGGAACGGTATCCGGTAATAACGTTTCCAACCTAAGGGACGTTCTAACCCGGCTATGTGTGTTTAGTTGTGATGTGTGTTGCTGAATTATGCCTTACTTCCCTTGTATGTCTAACTAGACTTAAACACTTACTTGTGTGAGATTATGTTAAGCTCCCATCGTGGGACTTCTAACGAGTGCTAACCGGGGGAGTGAGGAATCCGGTCGTTCCGGTCACGCGTGTATGTATGGGGGTCGACATCTGCATCAGATTCGGCTCCCTCCTTATGTTAGGGTAGTTTTCCCTTCTTGGGAATCCGACCTCCCATTAGCTTAGCCAAAGCTTACCTACCTGACTTCCACTCGGGCTAGGGGGAAATTATGTGTTTGATGTGTTCGGGACACTACACCCGTCTCATCTTTTAAGTTAAAGTTGTTCATTTGAGTAACAAAACAGTAATGTGATATGTGTTAAGCTTAACATGAGGATGAAGTCATCCTCTAGGCTTACAAGTTGACTAACCATGTTGGTTGTTTCCTAAAGTGAAATGTTCTCATCTTATATGTGTTGTTAATGTTCTGCAGTAACTCTTACTAAATATATGCATGTTGTATGTTAAAATCAACGCCATGTTATCATGACAAATAGTTGCGTGTATCCCGGTAGTCAGCGGGCTGCACGTTAACCATGCCAGCAAAAGGTTGCTGACCCCCTTTGGGGGCACATATTATTTTACAGGAGAGTGATCGAGGAAGCGGACTGGCTATAGCATGGCGCGAGAAGAAATACTTTTGTTATTTTGGATAGTGGACCCGAGTAGTAATTGTATACTCGAGGCTTTTGTTTGGTGGATGTAAAGTTGGTTGAGTGATTTTGTACATTTACACTCGGTATATTGTGATTCTTTTTGGATAGGTGATTTTTGGAAGGTTGTAATTATGCTCGGGATTATCGTAATCAGACCGATACATTGTATGTAACTGCCTTGTTAGCCACGTGGGTGGCTAACGGCGTGTAACACCGCCCTTTTGGTAAATGGTTAAGTTTGTGTTTTCCTGCTGCAATTATTGTTTAAGTGTGAAGGTTATGTTTGGGGTGTTACAAAAAGTGGTATCTCTAGAGCATGGATCTCGAACATGAATATTACCTAGATTACTTCTAGGTATGCGTGAGACCCATTGGGCAGCTAATTAATAATTATTCTCCATAAGACTAAGAGCATATCTGAAACATTATGAGAGAGATATGGTGTGAGTTGAGGTGAGGAATCCCGGTAGTTTACGAACTACTTGGTTGCGCATTTGTGATCACTGAGGGGTTTCCTAATTGGATTCCGCTCCAGGTTATATCCAACGAGCCCAAACTGGATCGTGGATCAGGTGGCTATGGCCTTTTTATGGACGTCTTACGAGACATAAGAGAGTCAGGGGCCTCCGGACCACTGGCGAAATGAGCACCTTTGTGTGTACGGGAGGACTACTGTCCATGGTGAGGTTATCGGGTTGTCCTAACATGACGCCCAACTGGTATTAATAATTAAACATGGTTGGATGGAGCCTACAAGGGTAAGGTAAATTAAATATGAAAACTATACGCTACGGCGAATGTACATTGTACATATGGATGAGGCCTTGAAGGCCAAACTAAAATAAATTAATAAAGGATGGTATACGCTACGACGATTGTACATTGTACATCATATTGTGGTTGTTCGATACGTTCGATACATAATTGTGGATTGTGTTATTAAATGATGTTTGGATGGATGGTTAAATGTTTGTGAATATTTGGATGAATGATTATGTATAGTATACATTTATATTGCAGTATTGTTTATAACTGTAAAATGGTAAAGCATGAAACCAATCTAATAACAAGATGGTTAAAATGACATGTGACCAATAGGGTCCAGGCCCGACATACTCAGCGCCTATCGCTGATACTACACCATTACAAGTTATTGATCATTGTCGAAGCCGAAGAGCGGGAACAGGGTAATTGGAGTTTTGCTTTTGTTACTACACATGGAGATGTTGTATAGCAATGAGGATGGTGAATTGTAATATGGTAAGGTTATGTATATTCAGGTTCGGGTAGACGCTCACTTGTCGATGTTTATGGTTTATGGACTTAGTATGATGTATAGGAGTTTTCTCGTTATCACGGTGGTTAGTAGTTTGTTTATATTGGAATATGGATGTAGTTTGGCTTCGTTGCTCGCATGGGCGAGTAATGGCCGGTGACACCCGAGAGAGTTTTGTAATTGTTATTTATTTTCCACTGCGAGACGTTTTAATTATTGCTACGTGAGGGATTATTACGTGATTGTGGAGAGGGGTGTTACACTTTCTCTCTCCTCCGAAAGATGCCCAAATCAGCTTGAAATGCTTTGATATTTTTAAACCCAGTAGAGGATACATTCTAAGCATAATGGCGTTGGAATTTTGATTCTTCAATTTCCATATAATTTTTAGCAATTCTGCTGACCTGATCTGACAGAAATTCAATTTAAAATATTCCACAACATTAAAAAATCCATTCCACTTCAGAAAAATGCATAATTGTCATCCTTGACATGTGGTTAAAATTTCACCGCAAATTCTTTGGGAAGTTCCTAATTAAATATCAAAAAATCTTACTTTTACTAGATTTTCTTTATCTTTAAGAAGTCTATATAAGATAGGTTTTTTGATAAAATGAGAATCTCATATGCTCAAGAACCCTAGGAAGACAGAAAGCACAGCCTCTTCTCTCTCTCTCACGTTTTTCAACACCCGGCCACCCGAGTCATACCGAAAAACCCCCAAAATCACCATCTAAACTCGTTTCCAATCCCCAAAGCACCAATAATCATCAAAACCCCACAAAAACACCACCAAAATGTGAAGAACAGGAAGAACAACCAACAACCAGAAGCTTGGTTCGAAAACCTTTCGGGTCTGCCATCAACGGAGCACTCGACGAATCCCAGTGTGAAGAATCACTGTGAACCCGAAGGTAAAACAGGTAGAAATTTCACTTTCCTAACTCTCTATGATATTATCAGTCTTGCCGCAAAATTTGGGCTCAAACTAACACTTTTTTGCTTTTGTATCGCTAATTGTTTTAGCTACTGCCTTGTACTTGTTTGCTAAGTTTCGTATTAATTTGATGCCAGCAAATTGAGTTCTTCAATTACTACGTGTTTAAAATCTTTTAGGCTACACACCCATAAAATTGAGCTCAAAACACCCTCGGGAACAATCGAAAACCCACTGTCTGTGGGTTTGTCCGTGACCTCGGACTCATTGTCGGGACCACGGACGGGTGTCCGTGACAACGGACACCCACGGACGGTGCGGGATTTATATTTTTCAATTTTCAAAATTTAGGGGTTTCTGTCAATGCATGTCCGAGCCCACGGACACCCTGTCTGGAAATACCCCAAACCTAATATATTTTAACACCTAAATATGGTATATTAAGACTAAAAGAGTCTTAGAAACATTAGTAAACAAATTTAAACAAAAGAAAACACAAAATATGCTTTAAGGTCAATAAAGGCCAAAATGTGCTCTAAGCTTGGGGTAAGCTTGGTTAAGACCTAATGACCTTACCAAGATCTTAATTATATGCTAATGAACATATCAAACCAATTACCAAAGAAAACCAAGCTTGAAAACAAGTTTAAACACAAAATGTGTTTAAGGAGTCTTAAAGCACATTTTTGAAAAATTGTCTTGTAAATGAGTTTTGAGTGGCTAGATGTCCATCATACTCTTAAATATATATGTTCTATATAATATCACATTTGGATGTCTATATACAGTGGGAAATCAAAAATTTCACTTCTATGTGCCTTGTTTTTATGAATAGTGATTTTTATAAGCTATTTTGTAACATATGTTTGTATAAGTAATTAAATTGACAAATAAAGACTATATTACCCTAGGTAATAATGGGGGCCGGTTTTTCTTAAGTGTGTGACTCACCACTCTCTTGTTAATGTATTAAGTAAGTAATGATAAATAAATAAAGTACTTTTTACTACAAATATCTTCAAAAGCAAAACTTATCTCATTCTCTCATTTCACACGGTTCCAAACTCCTTCTTCAACCTCTCTTCTGTTCTCTCACGGTAATACTCACCACCACCATTAAACTCAAGCTTTGACCTTTGTAAAATCTAGCTCACTTGTCCAAATCAAAAACAAACACCACCAATCTCTTCCTCTCATCAAGCTCTTCATTTCTATCTTCTTAAAATTCCAAGACCACCATTTCGGTGCCATGGAGTTCCACCATTGAAGGAGCTTGAGCTTGTATTTCTACATATTATCTCCTTTGCTTCTAGGTAAGGAATCTCAAAGAAAATCAAGTTTCTTTCATGTCTTTACCTTGACCGAAAATGCACATTAATGGTGCTCTTTGTGTGACTTTGTTTTAGCTTCATTCCAACCTTTCATGGACTAGGTGGAGTCCTCTCTTGGTATATATTCAAACTCTCTTCAAGTCCTAAGGTAAAACAATTATCTTAATGCTTTTGAAACAATGTACAATCTAGGGTTTACAATGAGATGAAGCTTAAAGCTTGAATACTCATTATGTTGTTTGTATAATGTTAGAAGTTGACAAAGAATCTAAAGCCTTGCCGATTTTAAACAAGGAAACAGAAAGAAGTTGTAAGGAAAAAGAGGTAAATATGCTAACCTAAGTGGTTTAAAGTTAAGGAGAAATGAGCTATAGGCTGTTTTTAAAATGATCTAAGGAGCCAATGGTGAATGACTTAGAAGAATGCTCTCAAGGGCTTAGTAAAAGGCATATGTGTTGTTGAGTGTATTTGCAGGTCAAAGGCAAATATATTGTGGAAATTCAGTGTTTATGATTTGAGTATCTTAAGGGCCTAAGAGCCATGTTATTTAAGGGCCTAAGTGCCATGCAATTTAAATTATGCACTATTTGGTGATGAAGTGCTAATTGAGTGAAGTTTCGTGTATATGAATGTGTTTGATGGATTGTTAGTGTTCTTGATTGTAAGATGGTGAAAATAATGTGTTTTGGTTTAGTAATGTTCTAGGAGAACCTATGTCAAAATTTAGGTAATAAACAAGAAGTTCTAAGGGTTTAAAATGAGTTGGCAAGTTAAGAGATGTTTAGAATGGTTAAGTGTTCAACTAGTGGAAGGAACATGCATTAAGGTGTTTAAAGATGTAAAAAGGGCTTAGGTAATGTTCTAGAGGATCTAGAATGCAAAGGAATGTTTTGGGACACTTCAAGATCATGGTGAGATTGTATTTAGGACTTGTGTATTGTTGATGAAAAAGGAAGAATAGTTTGTTGTATGGAGGAGCTATAAACTTGTAAAGATGTTTAAGGAATTGTTTAGGAAGAAAAGATGCTTGAGAGATGATGTTGTTGTGGTGAGGGAGTATTTTGGCATAAGTGATCATCTTAGGTATGAAACACCACTTGTAGACCTAGGAGAAAACATTGTAAGTGTTAGGAATTTTGGGAAGAAATGAGTAAAGGTTTAAGGAATTGGAAAATGAGTTTTATGAGTGTTTAAGGATGTCTTAAGGTGTGTTTGAAGTGCCCAAATGAGGTTAGGATATACTAGGATATATGAGGTGAAGTTTGGAGTTAAATGAGCAATGGAAAATAAGGGTCTGGAGCAGACCGAACTTGCGACCGAACTTGCAAGGTCGGTCGAGCCCAGTTTACCCTGCGAGAATTGGCTTCTAGAACCGACCGAACTTGGGGACCGGACTTACAAGTTCGGTCGGGTTTGTATTTGGTGTACGAATTAAGTTTCTGGAATCGACCGAACATGGGACCGGACCTGGCAAGTTCGGTCGGGCTTAAAAATTCCCACGGGGAAACTCTCGGGAATGGACCGACCTTGTGGACCGAACTTGCAAGTCCGGTCGGGGTAGAATTTTCAAACGGAAATGTGTTCTGGAATGGACCGAACTTGGGTAAGTTCGGTCGGTAGGGTCGGTCGGACCAAAACTTGTAAAAAAAAAACAGAAAAGAATGTGACTTGTGTAGTTAAACCTAGGGGGTATAATGAAGGTAACCTAGGGTAAGTTAGACATTTAAAACATGTCAAATAATCATGTTAAGCACTTAATAAATTTGAAGTTAAGTGAGTAATTAATCGACATTCTTAAACATGTATAGGAGTGACCTACGGTGGAAATCAATCGAAGCAAGGACCAAGGTATGGTTTTCTTGCAGTCTGTTGTCTACCGGTTTATTCCGGCTTGTGTGTTGTATGTTTTTCTGTGTGTTTATGACGTTATAAGATCTAAACATGTAATGAGTTTACAGTTGTTCATATTATTGTGATGTTATGATGTGACTCATTTCCCTTGTGTGTGTCTAACATGACTTACCACTTATTGTGTACTGGTTGTTAAGTTCCACCATGAACTTCTAACAAGTGTTAACTAGGAAGTGAGGAATCCGGTTGTCCGGTCATGCATGTAAGTTAAGAGTAGATATCTGAATCAGATTCGACTCTTATGTTGTTAAGATTGTTCTCCTTAATTTGGCGTTCGATCTCCCGCTAGCTTCCTCCAAAGCTTACCTATTCTGACTTATGATCGGTTTAGTGGGAACATGTTTGTGTGGTGTGTTCGGGTCACTAAATCCGAACCATCTGTGACTTAAGTTACTCGTTCGAATAACAGAACGGTAATGAGTGTGTGTAACGAGCTTAACATGAGGGTGAATCATTCTCTAGGCTCTTGTGTATTTGACCCTTGTGGTTTGTTATTGTGGAACGAAGATCCACTGTGTATGTGATGTTATGCTGTGCACTATTGATGCTATGCCACATCTTGTGTTATGTTATGTTATGTATAAAAATGAATGCCATGTTATCATGACAATTAGTTGCGCGTATCCCGGTAGCCGATGGGCTGCGCGTTAACCATACCAGCCAAGGGTTGCTGACCCCCTCGGGGGATCCATATTTCTTTTACTACAGGATGAGGATCGAAGAAGCGGAGTGGCTCTAGATCCTAGGATGTAGTTTACTTTTGAGTACTTTTGGATGTTGGCCCGGGATGCGCCTGTGCTCCCGTGGCGTGATATATATTTGGTTATGACGGTTTACAGCGATGGTTAACAGTGATGTTTTACAGTGATGGATATATGTAAACACTCGGTATTTTGTTAATGTATATATATGGTTATTAGTTCTACGCTCGGGATTCTGATCATCAGACCGGTACACTTGTATTTATTCAGCCTTGTTAACCACGTGGGTGGTTGACGGCGTTGTAGCACCATTCGTTTAGTTACTGTTTAGTTGTTTAAATTCCGCTGCGATTTCAAGTAGTGTTATGTGCGTAGTAGGGGTGTTACAAAAAGTGGTATCAGAGCGAGGTATCGCTCTGATGACTAGAATACCGAGCTTAGGGATATACCGAGTTAGGAAACCTAACTACAGTTACTTCAGTGAACATTATGGAAAGGTTAACCACTATCTAAGTGTGGAGATACCTTTTTGTTGGGAAGCGTTACAACCGTTGGACCGATAAGTGTGCAAGCATATTGCTAATGAATATTCATGTGAATTCAGATGGCAGGTAGACCGCGAGGTAGAGGCCGCGGAAGCGGTACTGGTGATACGGATGACCAGGGCGAGAATACTACGGCTCAGGTTATGGTCGAAGCTGTAGCGGCCGCCATAGCCCAAATGGTTCCACAACTTGTAGCTGCAATTCAGCAGGGGCAACAACCCGACGTTCAACCACCACCGCCACCGCCTCGAGAGACCAACTGGGTCAAGGCATTGGCAGATCTTAGACCCCCTTCATTTCATGGGGAGACCAACCCACGTAAGCTGGAGGCGTACATCTCTGAGTTGGAGACCGCCTACGAGACCTTGGATGTGCCTGCTGGGGCCAAGGTCCGTCTTGCCGCTTACTACCTGAAGGGTTGGGCACAGAGTTGGTGGAAGCTTGTGAGAGAGGACCGGATGGCGGATCCTCAGTTTGGTTGGAGGGAGTACTCGGCACTACTGCGAGCCAAATACTACCCTGTGCATGTTCAAGAGGCTAAGCGCCTGGAGCTGGATAGTTTGAGGCAGGGGGACAAGGTGTCGGTTGATGAGTACTACACTGCATTCACCGGTCTTATCCACCTGTTACCGGACCTGGGATACTCGAACCGGGTGCTGGTAAACCGTTTCTACAACGGTCTCAGCCACCGTCTTCGCTATGGGATGGGGCCAGCTGAGTATACTACCTTGTAGGTAATTTGAATGAAGTGTGATGTGAATAAGTGTAGTCCATAAGTGAGTATTAATGTGAGTTTGTGAGTATGTTTTGCGGAGCATGACTGACGTCCTAAATTCAGGAGTGCTATCATGCCGCTGCTAAGGTTGAGATTACCGTCCGTCTGAGGGACGAGGAGAATGCGCACAAGCGCAAGGCCACGAGCGAGGGCTAGAGTCCGCAGGGGTACGGGGGAGGAAAGAAGAAGAAGAAACCTTATCCCCAGCCCCAGAAGAGTCAGCACCAGGGTGACAAGGGCCAAGCCCAAACCACCACAGCTGAGGAGCCACTGAAGCTCACATATGCTTACGCGGCGAAACCTCTACGCTCTTACCCACCTAAGGGTAATTATTTAATCATGTGTGACAAGTTGAAGTGTATAATGTTAAGTTGTGAGATAAGTATTGATTGTGTATTGTGATAGCAGCTAGTACGGGTTCTGGACCGGAGCACCACTACTACTGTAAGTGGTGTAACGGGGACCACCCCGGCAAGGACTGCAAGGGAAACGATGTACAGTGTCGTTACTGCGAGAAGTGGGGTCACCGTGACTACGAGTGTTACCAGAACCCCAACAGCAGAGTCAACAAGCCCAAGGGGCAGTGGAAGGGTAAGGCCACAACGACTATTGATGGCCCGAAGACGGCTAACCAGCCACCCACAGATCAGAGGCACACTGATTCCCAGAAGGGGAAGGGGTCGGGGTCCGGCAAGGCCGCCCTGAATGTGGTGGACCGGTCTGAGGCGCCAGGGCCCTCTTCTAGACCAGGTACCGCCTGAACTGTTGAATGAAATAAGTGATTGCATACCGCATTTCATGCATGTATGTGCTAGTGAGTCCAAGTGTATTATTATGTGAGTAAAGAGTTAAAGTATAGTGTGAAAGTCACCTAATTAAATAACTCTAAACTTAAAGGAACCTTCAATATATGTTATCCAATCCCACCCACACCAAACCCTGAAGAAACCACCATCAACATCACCAACTTCCCGATGGAGCAATGTCAGGTTATCCAGCCAGGTATGATACTCTTAAATGGATACCTGACACCAGAAGCACAAATCCATATCATCAGACGATGCGACGAACTTGGAGCAAAACCAGGAGGTTTCTACACACCTAAATACCCGAGCGGATCAAGAATGAAGTTGAAGATGATGTGCATGGGTAAGGACTGGAACCCTTACACCCAGACATATCAAGAAGTGCGAGCTGAAGACGGAGCAACTGTACCAAGTATACCTGAGGAGTTCCTTGCGGTCGTTAACCACGCCGTGGGAATTGCTCAACAAGTTGAAACGGATTCAATTCCAGATGTGAAAACAGATTTGTGTATTGTGAACTTCTACCAGAAAGGTGGACGGTTAGGTTTACACCAAGACAAGGACGAGTCACCCGAGTCTCTAAGTAAGGGAGTACCCGTGGTGTCTTGGTCCATTGGTGATACCGCAGTGTTTGTGTATGGCGAGCAGAAGCGTGCTGATCTCGCAAGGAAGCTAATACTAAAGTCAGGAGATGTGTTAATCATGGGTGGGCAGTCAAGGATGCTATATCATGGCATCAGGAAGATCAAACTGAATACCGCACCGCCGGCAGTGATCAATGCCACACACATGAAACCTTGACGTTTGAATTTGACCTTCAGACAGTTTTAAAGCCTTGTATAATTGTGTAATGTGTTAAGCCAGTATATGTTAAGGAAGTTATGTATGTGTTAAGTTATGTCAACCGTGTAAACCAACAATGTTGTAAAGGGAATGTGTTAATGAATAAAGTGGAGTTATTGAAGTATATCAACCGTGTTGTTACCCAGTACTTATTAGTTTGCCAATGAATTAGGCCGTGCACTCGGAACGGGAGGTACACTGAGTGTCTGCAATGAGGCAGAAGCCGGCAAGAGCGGCACAATCCTCACCGGTACCTTTCTAGTCAATGGCGTGGACGCTTCGATCTTGTTCGACTCCGGAGCCTCACACACATTTATTTCGCTATCTTTTGCGAAGAGGCTGGGGTTAGACGGTGATGAGATGCCAGACTTTCTAGTCACTCTCCCGTCGAAAGAACGAATCAGGTGCACCCGCTACCACCGAGATGCTGTTGTAAGAATCAGAGGTGAAGAGTTTCCGATCGACTTGATAGAGTTCGACGGACTTGGATTTGATGTGATCGTCGGGATGAACTGGTTGGAGCGGTACAAGGGTAGAATCCTATGTGCCGAGCATCGACTGCTTCTTCGGAGTCCATCTGGGGTTACCATATCATACCGCCAGAGGCCCAGGGAGCCTTCGACACAAATCATCACCGCCATGGCTATGTGTCGTGAACTACGACGAGGGAGTGATGTATACCTCTGCTATGTCCAGGACATGGAGGGAGATCCAGAGTTTAGCCCAGATGTGCTGGTAGTGTCGGAGTTTCCTGATGTATTTCCTAAGGAACTGCCGGGCATGCCGCCAGCACGAGAGGTTGAGTTTGAGATTGACTTAGTTCCGGGCACTGGACCCATTGCCAAAGCACCTTATCGTATGGCTCCAGCAGAGATGACAGAGCTCAAGGAGCAGCTGAGAGACCTACTTGACAAGGGCTTTATCCGCCCTAGTGTTTCACCATGGGGAGCGCCGGTCCTCTTCGTGAAGAAGAAGGACGGTAGCCTCTGCCTGTGTATTGACTATCGGGAGCTGAATGCTATTACGGTGAAGAACCGTTACCCTTTACCACGCATCGACGATCTATTTGATCAGCTGAGGGGAGCATCAGTATTCTCCAAGATAGACCTACGATCCGGATACCACCAGATTGCCATCCGTGACAGTGATATCGAAAAGACAGCATTCAGAACTAGGTATGGGCATTATGAGTTCACAGTTATGCCGTTTGGCTTATCTAATGCACCAGCTAAGTTCATGGACTTAATGAACCGCTTGTTCCAAGATCAGTTGGGCAAGTCAGTGGTAGTCTTCATTGATGACATACTTGTGTATTCGAAATCGAGAGGTGAGCATGAAAGCCACTTGAGAGATGTGTTGCAAACGTTGAGGAAGAACCAGTTGTATGCGAAATTTTCAAAGTGTGAGTTTTGGTTGAACCAAGTATCATTTCTTGGTCATGTGATTTCTGAGGCCGGGATCGCTGTTGATCCGGCAAAGATAGATGCAGTGCGCACCTGGCCTAGGCCGAAGACAGTTACCGACATTAGGAGCTTCCTCGGTCTGGCAGGTTATTATAGGAGGTTTGTGAAGGACTTCTCCAGTGTCTCGAAGCCGATGACTTCCTTGATGAAGAAGGATGCACCATTCGAGTGGACAGTCGACTGTGAGAGTTCTTTTCAGAGTCTTAAAGATGCTCTGACATCTGCACCGGTTCTGACACTACCAGACGGTCCAGATGGTTTTGAGGTCTACTGCGACGCATCAGGTAGAGGTATGGGTTGTGTATTGATGCAACACGGGAAGGTCGTAGCATACGCCTCCCGACAGCTGAAGAAGCATGAGGAGAACTACCCTACCCACGATCTGGAGTTGGGTGCCATTGTCTTCGCATTGAAGATATGGCGACATTATTTGTATGGGGTAAGTGTGACAATCTATTCTGACCACAAAAGTTTGAAGTACTTTTTCACTTAGAGGGAGTTGAACATGAGGCAAAGAAGGTGGGTTGAATTTCTGAATGACTACGATATTAATCTGCAATATAAAGAGGGTAAGGCAAATGTGGTAGCTGACGCATTGAGTCGCCGAGCACACTCCCTCCATTCGCTAGTCTCTCATACTGGCTTGGTTGAAGAGGTGCGAAGTGCTCAGTTGACGGATCAGTATATGGTGGAGATCAGGCAGAAGCTTATTGATGGCACATTCGAGGGTCAGAAGTACGACTTCAGACTCCACGATGATGACCTGATTAGGCTCAATGGCCGATTGTGTATACCTAGGAGTAGCGCTGAGTTGAAGGAGCGCATATTAAGTGAATCCCATTGTTCTACTACTTCGATTCACCCCGGAGCTTCAAAGATGTATAAGAGTATGAAAAGGTATTTTTGGTGGACTGGAATGAAAAAAGATGTAAGTGATTATGTGTTGAGGTGTCTCACTTGCCAGAAGATCAAGTTTGAGCACCGACGGCCTGGGGGTATGGTACAGCCAATGCCAATGCCTGAGTGGAAGTTCCATGATATCTCCATGGACTTCGTAGTAGGGCTTCCGCCTACAAGGGGAGGTCTGAATATGATATGGGTTGTTGTTGACCGACTGACCAAGGTGGCCCGATTCATTCCGATGAAGGACACCTGGAAAGTGGCAAAACTGGCAGAACTCTTTGATAGAGAAATCGTAAGACATCATGGTGTACCGAAAACAATTGTATCTGACAGAGATACCAGATTCTTATCGAGATATTGGAAGTCTACACGAGAAGCATTGGGTACCGAACTGAAATTGAGTACAGCGTTTCACCCACAGACCGATGGTCAGAGTGAGCGCACCATTCAGACACTTGAGGATATGCTACGTGCTTGTGCACTTGACTTTCAGACCAGCTGGATTGATAAGTTACATCTGATCGAGTTTAGTTACAACAACAGTTACCATGCTTCGATCAAGATGTCTCCCTTCCAGGCCTTGTACGGTAGACCATGCCGCACGCCATTATGCTGGGATGAGTCGAGTGAGACGGTCATTATAGGACCAGAGTATCTTGAACAAGTTCAGGCAGAAGTTCGCCAGATCCGGGCTAACATGAAGGCAGCTCAGGATAGACAGAAGTCGTATGCAGATGTGTGCAGATGTGACCTGGAGTTCGCCGTGGGCGATCAGGTATTTTTGAGAGTATCCCCCATGAAGGGAGTATTTCGTTTTGGCCAGAAGGGCAAGTTGAGCCCAAAATATGTGGGGCCTTATGTTGTGACGGAGCGGATCGGCCCGGTAGCTTATAGACTTGATTTACCCGCCGAGCTGGGCAAGGTACATGATGTATTTCATGTGTCCCAGTTGAAGAAGTATATGTCTCATCCGTCTCATGTGCTTCAGCCTGAAAGGCTAACCTTAGAGCCGACCATGCGATCAGTGGAGACTCCGGTACGGATTCTGGATACTAAGACTCGAGACACTCGCCATAAGTCTGTGAGACTGGTGAAAGTTCTTTGGTCTAACCAGGACGTTGAGGAGGCCACTTGGGAGCTGGAAGATAAGATGAAGGCGAAGTACCCATCATTGTTTACTTCTTAGTGCTTATGTGTATAGGGTACGGGGCGTACCCCCTTTTAAGGGGGTTAGAGCCGTTTGGTTCTGTGTGTGTACGAGTGTATTTGAATACATCGCTATGTTATGTTGTTATGTTACAGACCGTTGTGTCTGAATGATGGGATTGATGTTGTTGTATGGACTTGTGTCCAATGTTACGTACCCGTGTTATGTTGTATAGACTTGTGTCCAATGTTATGTAATGTGTTGTTAATGATGTAGGAAGTATTGTTATAAGTTTCCCCGTGTTCTAATATTTAGGATATGCGGAAGTATGAACTTTGAGGACAAAGTTCTTTAAGGGGGGTAGATTGAAATACCCCAAAACCTTAATATATTGTTTAAACACCTAAATATGGTAATATAGACTAAAACAAGAGAGTTAGAAACATTAGTAAACAAATTTAAACAAAAAAAGAAAACACAAAATGTGCTTTAAGGTCAATAAAGGCCAAAATGTGCTCTAAGCTTGGGGTAAGCTTGGTTAAGACCTAATGAACTTACCAAGATCTTAATTATATGCTAATGAACATATCAAACCAATTACCAAAGAAAACCAAGCTTGAAAACAAGTTTAAACACAAATGTGCTTTAAGGAGTCTTAAAGCACATTTTTGAAAAATTGTCTTGTAAATGAGTTTTGAGTGGCTAGATGTCCATAATTACTCTTAAATATATATGTGTACTATATAATATCACATTTGGATGTCTATATCAGTGGGAAATCAAAAATTTCACTTCTATGTGCCTTGTTTTTATGAATAGTGATTTTTATAAGCTATTTTGTAACATATGTTTGTATAAGTAATTAAATTGACAAATAAAGACTATATTACCCCTAGGTAATAATGGGGGCCGGTTTTTCTTAAGTGTGGTGACTCACCACTCTCTTGTTAATGATGGGGGCCGGTTTTACTACAAATATCTTCAAAAGCAAAACTTATCTCATTCTCTCATTTCTTTCTCATTTCACACGGTTCCAAACTCCTTCTTCAACCTCTCTTCTTGTTCTCTCACGGTAGTACTCACCACCACCATTAAACTCAAGCTTTGACCTCTTGTAAAATCTAGCTCACTTGTCCAAATCAAAAACAAACACCACCAATCTCTTCCTCTCATCAAGCTCTTCATTTCTATCTTCTTAAAATTCCAAGACCACCATTTCGGTGCCATGGAGTTCCACCATTGAAGGAGCTTGAGCTTGCATATTATTGATCTCCTTTGCTTCTAGGTAAGGAGTCTCAAAGAAAAATCAAGTTTCTTTCATGTCTTTACCTTGACCGAAAATGCACATTAATGGTGCTCTTTGTGTGACTTTGTTTTAGCTTCATTCCAACCTTTCATGGACTAGGTGGAGTCCTCTCTTGGTATATATTCAAACTCTCTTCAAGTCCTAAGGTAAAACAATTATCTTAATGCTTTTGAAACAATGTACAATCTAGGGTTTACAATGAGATGAAGCTTAAAGCTTGAATACTCATTATGTTGTTTGTATAATGTTTAGAAGTTGACAAAGAATCTAAAGCCTTGCCGATTTTAAACAAGGAAACAAGAAAGAAGTTTGTGAGGAAAAGAGGTAAATATGCTAACCTAATGTGGTTTAAAGTCTAAGGAGAAATGAGCTTATATTGCTTGTTAAAATGATCTAAGGAGCCAATGGTGAATGACTTAGAAGAATGCTCTCAAGGGCTTAGTAAAAGGCATATGTGTTGTTGAGTGTATTTGCAGGTCAAAGGCAAATATATTTTGGAAATTCAGTGTTTATGATTTGAGTATCTTAAGGGCCTAATAGCCATGTTATTTAAGGGCCTAAGTGCCATGCAATTTAAATTATGCACTATTTGGTGATGAAGTGCTAATTGAGTGAAGTTTCGTGTATATGAATGTGTTTGATGGATTGTTAGTATTCTTGATTGTAAGATGGTGAAAATAATGTGTTTTGGTTTAGTAATGTTCTAGGAGAACCTATGTCAAAATTTAGGTAATAAACAAGAAGTTCTAAGGGTTTAAAATGAGTTTGGCAAGTTAAGAGATGTTTAGAATGGTTAAGTGTTCAACTAGTGGAAGGAACATGCATTAAGGTGTTTAAAGATGTAAAAAGGTCTTAGGTAATGTTCTAGAGGATCTAGAATGCAAAGGAATGTTTTGGGACACTTCAAGATCATGGTGAGATTGTATTTAGGACTTGTGTATTGTTGATGAAAAAGGAAGAATAGTTTGTTGTATGGAGGAGCTATAAACTTGTAAAGATGTTTAAGGAATTGTTTAGGAAGAAAAGATGCTTGAGAGATGATGTTGTTGTGGTGAGGGAGTATTTGGCATAAGTGATCATCTTAGGTATGAAACACCACTTGTAGACCTAGGAGAAAACATTGTAAGTGTTAGGAATTTTGGGAAGAAATGAGTAAAGGTGTAAGGAATTAGAAAATGAGTTTTATGAGTGTTTAAGGATGTCTTAAGGTGTGTTTGAAGTGCCCAAATGAGGTTAGGATATACTAGGATATATGAGGTGAAGTTTGGAGTTAAATGAGCAATGGAAAATAAGGGTCTGGAGCAGACCGAACTTGCAAGGTCGGTCGAGCCCAGTTTACCCTGCGAGAATTGGCTTCTGGAACCGACCGAACTTGGGGACCGGACTTACAAGTTCGGTCGGGTTTGTATTTGGTGTACGAATTAAGTTTCTGGAATCGACCAAACATGGGACCGGACCTGGCAAGTTTGGTCGGGCTTAAAAATTCCCACGGGGAAACTCTCGGGAATGGACCGACCTTGTGGACCGAACTTGCAAGTCCGGTCGGGGTAGAATTTTCAAACGGAAATGTGTTCTGGAATGGACCGAACTTGGGGTAAGGTCGGTAGGGTCGGTCGGACCAAAACTTGTAAAAAAAAAAACAGAAAAGAATGTGACTTGTGTAGTTAAACCTAGGGGGTATAATGAAGGTAACCTAGGGTAAGTTAGACATTTAAAACATGTCAAATAATCATGTTAAGCACTTAATAAATTTGAAGTTAAGTGAGTAATTAATCGACATTCTTAAACATGTATAGGAGTGACCTACGGTGGAAATCAATCGAAGCAAGGACCAAGGTATGGTTTTCTTGCAGTCTGTTGTCTACCGGTTTACACCGGCTTGTGTGTTGTATGTTTTTCTGTGTGTTTATGACGTTATAAGATCTAAACATGTAATGAGTTTACAGTTGTTCATATTATTATTGTGATGTTATGATGTGACTCATTTCCCTTGTGTGTGTCTAACATGACTTACCACTTATTGTGTACTGGTTGTTAAGTTCCACCATGAACTTCTAATAAGTGTTAACTGGGAAGTGAGGAATCCGGTTGTCCGGTCATGCATGTAAGTTAAGAGTAGATATCTGAATCAGATTCGACTCTTATGTTGTTAAGATTGTTCTCCTTAATTTGGCGTTCGATCTCCCGCTAGCTTCCTCCAAAGCTTACCTATTCTGACTTATGATCGGTTTAGTGGGAACATGTGTTTGTGTGGTGTGTTCGGGTCACTAAATCCGAACCATCTATGACTTAAGTTACTCGTTCGAATAACAGATCGGTAATGAGTGCGTGTAACGAGCTTAACATGAGGGTGAATCATTCTCTAGGCTCTTGTGTTATTTGACCCTTGTGGTTTGTTATTGTGGAACGAAGATCCACTGTGTATGTGATGTTATGCTGTGCACTATTGATGCTATGCCACATCTTGTGTTATGTTATGTTATGTATAAAAATGAATGCCATGTTATCATGACAATTAGTTGCGCGTATCCCGGTAGCCGATGGGCTGCGCGTTAACCATACCAGCCAATGGTTGCTGACCCCCTCGGGGGATCCATATTTCTTTTACTACAGGATGAGGATCGAAGAAGCGGAGTGGCTCTAGATCCTAGGATGTAGTTTACTTTTGAGTACTTTTGGATGTTGGCCCGGGATGCGCCTGTGCTCCCGTGGCGTGATATATATTTGGTTATGACGGTTTACAGCGATGGTTAACAGTGATGTTTTACAGTGATGGATATATGTAAACACTCGGTATTTTGTTAATGTATATATATGGTTATTAGTTCTACGCTCGGGAGTCTGATCATCAGACCGGTACACTTGTATTTATTCAGCCTTGTTAACCACGTGGGTGGTTGACGGCGTTGTAGCACCATTCGTTTAGTTACTGTTTAGTTGTTTAAATTCCGCTGCGATTTCAAGTAGTGTTATGTGCGTAGTAGGGGTGTTACACTGTCCGTGGCCCCGGACTTTTCAAGTTTGCTTTTTTTTTTTTAGTTCTGTTTTCGAAATCACTTAATTCAACTGTGGTCCGTGGTCTCGGACATTAGGTCCGTGGCCACGGACGTAATTAAAATCTGACCTAATTCTGCCTCCGAAACCCTAGTTTAGGTAACTTTCAGTTTCACTTTAACTTTCTGTCAAAAAACACAAAAAATAAAAAAAACAGAAGCGTGCACCTAGGTTAAAAGCAACTTTGTAGAAAGCCGTAAATAAACCAAGTAGAGGAAAAACGACCTAGGACGGGTAATGAAAGTAATTTAAACCCTAAATAAGTCGAATACCAAGCTCCCGAACCCGAACTCTCCTTTCCTAATTTGATCTAGGTTAAAATTAGGTGGCGACTCATAATAGGTTCTAGTGAGCTAGCTTAGGTTTTAATAATTAATGTTATATGACATAGTTATTTATCTTAGGTTATAAGTGGACCTAAAACCCAGTTAGATCCTAATCAGCTTTAATCAACACAGGATAGGGTTTAAAATCGAGGCTCACACTCCTGTAACTGGATCTTCAACTCTTTAAGCTCAGCAGGACTCATACGGTAGGGAGCCTTAGATATGGGTTGAGTCTCGGGTGCGAGTTCAATCGAGAACTCCACCTCTCTGACTGGGGAAGCCCTGGGACGTCGTCCTAAAAAACCTCTGGAAACTCCCTGACAACGGGGATATCCTCCAACTTTGATCCCTTACTAACCTCCGGAACATAGCAAAGAAATCCTTGACACCCCTTCCTTAGATGGCAAAAAGCCTGTATCATTGAAATCACTAGCGGCGAACACGAGATTCCATTCCCAACTACAGACAAATGAGGTTCATCCGGCTCCTCAAAGGTCACTTTCTTGGTAGCACAGTCAATATGGGCATGGTGGGTAGCAAGCCAGTCCATACCTGGAATTACATCAAAATTTGTCATCTCCATCGGGATGAGATTAGCACACAGAGTTCTATTTTGCACTACCATAGAGCAGTCTTTACACACAGAATCCAAAATCATAGAAGAGTTCCTAACCAATAGACTATGCACACACAACTCCATACTAAGAGGCACCGCAGACAGATTAAGCTCACCCACCAAATCAGTAAAAACAAAGGAGTGGGTGGCTCCAGAATCAAACAAACAAAATACCGGTCTAGAAGATAGCTGAAGTATACCTGTAACCACGCGGTCAGTCGAACGGTCTTGCTCTCCAGCCATCGCATAAACCCTCGCCTGGCCTTAGGGTTTCCTCTGCTCTGACCAGACTCTAGACTCTGAGGCAGACCCTTCAGTCCTTCCTCCTGAATTTCCCCCACTTCCTTCTAGCTAAGGACAAGCTGCAATACGATGATCACAAAAGCCACACTTGAAACAGGCGCCTAGCTTCTTGTAACACTCGCGCCCCGGATGGAACTTCCCACAAGCTGCACACTTCAAAGCAGAAGAGTACGACGATGAATCACCACGATCTCCTGAACCCTTGCGCTCTCCATGGTACTGCTTCTTATGTGGGGCACCATGGTCCTTCTTATCAGAATCCTTCCTCTTCTGGTCCTTCCCACCAGACTGACGCCCTTTTAGGTCGGTCTCCACAAGCAAAGCAACATCATCTACCTCTCTAAAAGTCCTGTGATGAAGAGGCGTCACAGCTGACCTAATATCCGGTCAGAGTCCACTCTCAAACTTTCTGGCCTTCCTATGCTCCTCCGGCTCAGGAGCAAACTTGGATAGGGAAATGAACTTCCTGACATACTCATCTACTGTCATGTCACGACCTTGGTGGAGGCGATTGTACTCAACAATCTTCTGATCTTTGTACACATCAGGATAAAAGTGCTTGTTGAACTCATCAGTGAATTGCTCCCAAGTCCAAGGCTGTGGAAACTTACCTATCACGGATTTCCACCATTCCTTTGCCTCAGCTTTGAACAGGAAGGTGGCAAAGTCTACCTTCTGTCCCTCCTCGGACCCCATCACTCAATGCAGGTCCTCAATCTTAGTGATCCAGTGGTTGGCCTCCTGTGGGTCCCCACTTCCATCAAAAGTTGGGGGCTTCAGCTTCATAAATTCTTGCAACGCCCTTACATTCCGCCTTCCAGCATTGGCAGCATCAGCTCCTGCTGCCCCGGCTGCCCCAGCACCAGCTACACCTCCGACACCACCAGCAGCTCCTCCCGCTGTAGTGACAGTCTGAACTAGTTGAGCCATGAACTGCTGGACAGCATCAGCAGTGGCTCCTTGGGGAACAACTCTGGGTACCTTGCGAGGCGGCATTTTGAAAGTCCACAGATTCAAAGATTAGGCAAACAAGTCTCAAGCAACACATCTGACATTCTGACAGACTGACTGAACCCACATTCCCTATAGATTCAAACCCAGAGCTTTAATACCATTAAATGTAACGACCCAAAACCCGGCCTAGTTCTAAGGTCATTACACGCCGCGCACTTACTACCTAGGATGCACAAGGCTCTAACTAACAATATAACAAAACACCACTTGCATAAAGACAAAATCGAAGGGAGTATCAATGTACCCCAAAGTCAAATTACAAAGCTCAAAACGTATGTCAAAACATAATCAAGTCCCGAAGGCTACAAATGTCTCAAATGGAAGATAACCAAATCTCTAAACAATCTAAGCTCCTAAACAAAAGAAAGAGTCTTCACTGCTCAATCAGCACATGTTAGTAAAAAGTAGGGGAATGAGCAACCACACGCTCAGTAGATGATAAATTTCATCAATAAGCATGCTCAAAACAGTTGAAAACGTATTCACAAGCCAGATGCTGAAACAAAGCTTATCACAACCCAAACCAAAATCCACAGTTCGCAAACAAAGCAGAATGATTCATAAAACAGAGTGGGACACTAGTGATCAATGCACACACAACAGAACGGGAACAAGTCTCATGAACATAATAGGGGAGACACCTGTGAACATAATGGATAGTAATACCCATGAACGGAATGGGGGAGACACCCGTGAGATAACAGAAGGACATCCTACGCAGCTTGCTACGAGATAGCTAAAGCCAACCATACACGGCTCAAATACAAAGATTACTATGTCCCAAAACAAAAGATTAGTTCACAAAACACAAGTGCATAGAATAGCACTAAATAGAGGTCCAAACACTCACACATCAGAAGGGGAATCCAACCCCGCAAACAGAAGTCAAAATGGAGCTCAAACGAGCAATTTACACAAAATCAGTGTCGCGCCCAGACTTGCGTCCGACCCTGCAAGTCCGGACGTGACCGTGGTGAAAATCAGAGAGGCGAGAAAATACAGGCGTCCGGACTTACATCCGGTTAGGAAGTCCGGACGCAGTCACGACGAAAAATAGAGATAAAGGTTTCAGTCACGTCCGGGTAAGCTGTCCGGGTAGGAGACCCGGACGGGTGTTTTCCGGAAAATCTTCGGAAACAAAAATACATGGTGAAGCAAACTTTCAGAAATAAAATATGTGGTGTATCCAGATCCGCCCTCCCATCGCGTCTGGCCAACTGGTCCGGACGGTGACCTGGACACGTTGAAAACTGGAAAACACATGCGTCAAATGTCCCCGTCCGGGTGTACAAATCCGGACACAAGTCCGGACGGAGCCGAAAATAGAAATCTTCGCAGCGTAAATCAGGTACGAACAGAAGGGCAAAAATCATGTCGAAACACATACAGAACCAGATTAAAAATCCTTTAACTATTGGGGTTTTTAATAGATCAATCAAAACAACATCAAATCAGATTTAGTCATAAATCACAGAGATTCAACACCAGTAATACTAAATTCAGAAACTCCCCCATAGGCGAACACACCTATTGAATCCATTCACCACCTACCTCAAATAAACAGTAAAGAAGACTCAGATCTGATGTTGAACCAATCACTAGTTGTATCGCAAACCAACGCAGAGATGAAACAGCCCAACACACAGATCCACTCAAAGAAGAATCAACCACTGATATATCCGATACACCAAAGGAAAAATATTCCCAATCAGATAGAACGCAAATCCCCTAAAATAAATAAGCGAAATCCAAAACCACAAATTCAAACCTGTAAAAACAACGATGATGAAGTCGTAGAGAGAACCCAAATCAGATAGAGCAGTAGTAGGATCCAGGAATCGAATAGCCCATCACAAAAGAGAGAGATCTATGAGGAAGGAGAAAGGAGACAAATATTGCGGCTGTCAAAGTTGAGAGAACATGAAAATAAAATAGGGTTGAGACTCCTTCTTTTAAATTGATCCCTTACCAGGGTTTTGAGAGGAGGAAAAACTTCTTTTCCCCTTCTCTTTTAATCCAATGACATCGACTCCCTAAAAATATAAAAATCCCACTTAACAACGTAACGTGACGAAATAATATATCCCACTTAATAACGTAACTTGGTGGTGTAAATATAGGAAATAAATCTTGGGTTACAACATGCCAACACATCGGCTTCGGCCTCAGCCTTGGCTCGACTCATGACATTGATCTTCCCAGGGGCTTTATTGTTGCCTCGGTTCTCCCCTTGGCCTCGGTTGCCTCCGTTTCCACCCTCGTCACTGCCATGCTGGGGAGTGTCCTCACGCTGGTTCTAGCCCTGGTCCCGGCCTCTGAACTGGGAGTCTGACTGTCTGTAGGTACGGTCACCACCACCTCCCCTCTGCTGGCCATCTCCTGGGGGATTTTTGAAGCACTCAAATACCTTGTGGCCCTTCTTGCCACACCGGAAACATGTGACTAAGTTCCCTTCAGAGTCCTTCCTTGGGTGGTCATCCTGACACCTCTTGCATTGAAAGTGCCTCTCTCGCCCGTGCTCCACCCTCTGAGTCTGACTCTGGGGTCGGTCACCCCATCTCTGGGTCTGCCTCTGGTTCCCCTCAAACCTTCGCCTCTCATCAGAATTTGGCCTCCATCTCTTCTCCTGGTTCGGCCTCTAGGATCTGTCATCACGACCCCGGGAATCCTCCCCGTCCTTCATCATCCTCTTCTGGCCCGCCTGGACCTCCCCCCTCTTCTGCTGCACCCTGTACAGGTTATAGCCTTCCCGTACGTGTGCTAGAGGGTCGGGACGGTCAATATACTCAAGGCCTCCTAGAAACTCCAGTTGAGCCCCCCCCCCCCAAACCTCAATACCTTGTTGCCTCATCAGGGACCATGGTAGGTGCGAATCTCACCAACTCCAAGAACTTTGAATGGTACTCCTTCACACTCTTGGATAATTGCTTGAGCTCAGAAAATTCGAGGTACTTCTGCATCCGAACGTGCTCCGGGTAGAAGCATCTTGTCATAGCTTTCTTCAGCGCATCCCACCTAAAATTAGGCGCAGCTCGTAGCACATCCCGATTGGCCATCCACCAGATGTCGGCCTTACCCTTAAAGTAATATACTGCTCCATTGATCATCCTGTCCTCTGGGCAGTTGACAACATCGAAGATCTTATCGAACTCCCGGATCTAGTCTTCAAGTAAAATCGGGTCCTATTCCCCAATAAAAGTAGAAGGCTTCAAGTGCACAATCCACTAAGGGTAGTCCTCGGGCACGTTGTCTCATTGTGCCGACACTGGAAAATCTGTCCCAAGTTAAACGCGAGTTCTTGAAGATGTCTCATTGGATCATTGGTTGCCATGTTGGTCCATCGGCTCCTACTTCTGGTATTATAGTTGAAGTTGAGTCGGTCATCCAGTCTTGAGCGCAAATGAAGTCCTGATTATGAGCCACGAGTAAAGATTCTCAATTCTCTATTCCCGTAGTTATTCCCCCAATTACACTAGAACCTTACCCCAATTCATATGTAGCAAACATAATAGCAGTATATACATAACTATATTATATATATAGGCAAGCAGTTAATATCCGAAACTCATTTCACATTCTTCCGCACATTACTCGGCACACCAAGTCATCCAATATACGCAGTAGATCCAATACATAACATAATGCATAATATAGTTCCCTAAACGGCTTATCCCCCAAATTTTAATCCGGTTTAATCAAATCTTGTCTTATTTTGAAAACACAGCTCTGATACCACCTTGTACACCCTAGATTTTACCTCAAAAGATAGCTTATGCAAATACGAGTCTAACGGCGTAAACAGATTTGAAAATGGATTCCAAACGTGTCCTAAAAGTGTAAAAATAGTTCTTGTTCGAACTTGTGTGCGGACATCTAAGTTTGGGCACAAGCCGAGAACAAACGCTTGAGAAAAACCATTCGTCCGAACTTGTGTCCGGACATCGATGTTTGGACACAAGTTGATAGTTGAAGAACAAGAAAACGAAGGTGTCCGAACTTGTGTCCGGACATTGAAATTCAGACAAAAGTCGAAGATCAAAGTTCTGAAAAATTCCTTACGCGGTCCGAACATTGGACCGAACTAGTAAGTTCGGACATAAGTCGAGACTTACAAGTTGGAAACATCCTCACATGCTGTCCGAACACTAAAGTTTGGATAGATGTTCGGACACAGCCAATACAATGAAAACACTTTAAACTCTCGGGGCTTGTCCGAACATTGAAGTCCGGACGGACGTTCGGGCAGGTCCCTATATGCAATTTTGAAAGTGAAAACAGGATCAAAAAGTGAATCAAAATTACACAAAAATAAGATTAAGATACGAAAATCAATACATTAGCTGAAATAGCATATTTACCATTAAAATACAGCGGAAACCACTTTAAAACCCAAGGTGCTACCGCCATACCCAAATCCTTGGATGCTCGGGCTAATATACCATCAAAAACCAAAACATCTGTTTAGATCATATTAAAATATGCGAAGCTCAATACAAACCAAACATAATTATTGTCAGGTAAACATATAGATTCCAATGAATGTAAACTCCAAATCTTAAAACACAAAGTGAAACATTCATAATAAAACCAAATGTATCCAAACATTGTCTCCAATTCAATTTAGTCTTCCTAGTCTAGGTGATACGCGTTCCCATCCCCACATCAGCATTCAGTACCTACGGTCTGAAAACAACACAACAAAAGCACAAAGGATCACACAAATCAGTAAAACTGAGTAAACTCCATCTCATCACGAAAAATGCATTTTGGAAAACAACATTTGGGTATTTAATAAACTGAACCGAATAACTTTAATGACCACAACCGAAACCATTTTTCCAATGTCACAACCACAAAACTGATAGGGAGTCTTCAACAGGAATAATCATAAAAATATCCAAGCAGTCTCAAATGGACTGAAATCTAAATCCACCTCACTCTAAGTCCTTAAGTGTGCATACCCCCTATGAATCATCAGTCCATAGAGTAGATCATAGAGCTTATCTGCAGACATTGTATGCAACGCAAAATAAATAACAGTGTAAATAATTCATGGTCACGATCGAGAGTACTAACATGGTGAGTCAGGGAGCACCAAGAACTCTAACATGGTGAGTCAGGGAGCACCAAGAACCCCAAAGCAATTAAATCCCGTGAGGAACTCCTGAAACAAAATATAATTCCAATTTCAAGAACACCACAATTTATGGGCAGTCTTCTACAAGAATAATCACAAAAATATCCAAGCAGTCACAAACGGACTGAAATCCAAATCCACCTCACCCTAAGTCCTTTAGTGGGGACACCCCCTATGAACCATCAGTCCATAGAGTAGATCATAGAGCTTAACTGCAAACATTGTATGCAGCGCAAAATAAATAATAGTGTAAATAATTCATGGTCACGGTCCAGAGTACCAACATGGTGAGCCAGGGATGTTAAGTCAAGGAACCTTTTGTTTTGATGATAGCAAACCAGTGGTGTTTATCTAACATGTTTGTCAAGCTTATCATTCAGATAAACAGGTGAATAAGTGGCTTAGCACGCAAGGTAGCACACTTAAGTCATGAGTGGCTTAGCACGCAAGGTTGCAAGCGCACTTAAGTCATGAGTGGCTTAGCACGCAAGGTTGCAAGCGCACTCATCCCACGACATGTGCCCAACCAGTCAGACACCTGGCTGTGAGAGCTCCGGAGAACTTCTAGTAACACACAAGTAGTCAAGAACCACACTATCACATATCTCAGATATCAGACATCAAACAAGGATGGAAATGTGTTAGCAGCATCGACAAACTCACTCAGATATGTCACACCCACACAAGCAACTAGCTCACGACAAAGGGAGTAGCTCATTAATGTGCGAGATAACAAGATAAGCAAAGGCTATTAAAACTATCATCAAGCTGTAATAAATTCAGAAGAGAGCATTTATGAGCATTAATTATTCAGACAAGGTCAGAAAAGTTGAAGTGTGCTAGTGGTGACCGACCACTTGGGAGACGCGCCACCAACTTGCCCAATCACAAGGCAACACGTGTGCTGATAGCTCAAGAACGAGTTGGAAGATAATCTATAGTAGAGTGCGGCTATTCATATGCCGTTAGTTACCCCTTAACTAACGTGTATATATACGAGCATTTACGTCCTATGTAATTCAAGCTTGCGAGACAAAAAGTAAAGATACAATCTGAGCAAGTGTGAGTCAGACAAGAGTGTGTGTAAGTACTAGAGAGTTGGTGAGCTAGTGAAGACTGGGTTAGAGTGTCAATACTTTTGGTATTTGATTGACCGACAGATCGAGGAGCGGTCGGTTAACCGTAGGCCGATAGTCAGGTAAGGGTTAAGGACTTAAGGGGTAAAGTCGAAACTGTCCCGAGAGTCCATGTGTGGGGAGAGGGAGATTGAGTCAATTTCATGTGTGTAAATTCTCAATCGAAATGGAGTTTCCAATTTAAGTTTATCTCGTGTCTTTCCTTAAACTATCAAAGTTTATTTGAGTCAACGATACATCCACGACCGGTCGGGGACACATCAGGAGCGCCAGCCAGTTTCAATTGGTATCAGAGCAGGTCTCTTTTAGAAAGCTAACTGCTTTAGGAGAGGATCAAAATGACTCATGCAAGCCTACTAGTGTTAGATGAAGGTTCTGCACGAAATAGACCACCACTTTTTAATGGACACAACTACACTTACTAGAAGAACAAAATGGAGTTTGATATCAAGTCTGATGATCCCAGGATGTGGAGGGTTATATCACGTGGTGAATATACCTTCCAAGATGCTCAAGGACAAGACAAATCAGTAGGAAACATAACGGATGATCACATCAAGAAGCTGATTTTCGATGCACGAGCAGTAAGAATTCTACACTGCACACTACTACTTGAACAATACTCTAAGGTAGCTTCAGCTAAAACGGCTCAAGAGATTTGGAAAACTCTTGAGGTCACATATGAAGGGAATGATGAGATCAAAAAGACTGACACTGAGTTGTTGTTGACTCATTGGGAGCTATTCAAAAAAGAAGAAAAGGAGAGCATCTCTGAAATGCACACAAGGTTTACCAAGCTCATAAATGAAATGTTGGTACTTGGAAGAACCATCTCAAATGAGGATCAAATATGGAAGTTCTTCAGATCTCTTCCTGCCTCTTTCGATAGAAAAGTTAATGTCATGCAAGAGGCACACGATCTCTCCAAGATGTCTCTGGCAGACATGCTAGGATCTCTAATGGCTTTCGAGTTAAAACTACAACAAAGAAACTCAGAAAGTTCATCAAGAGATAGAGGAAAAGGCATAGCCCTTCAAGTAGCTGAAAATTAAAGATCCGAGTCAGGAGACGACAATGATGAAATGGTCATCTATGCTAAGAGGTACTTTCGGAAGTTCATAAGAAATAAAAATGAGGAAAGGCAAGGAGTCGGATTATCAGAAGAAAAACAATAACAAATATTTTGGGTGTTCAAGACGCGGACACCACATCAAAGATTGTCCTCAACGACCCCGAGAGGACAACGACAGGGTCAAGAAGCCTGTTCGATGATCATTCAACAAAGGGCCAAGGAAAGAAGCCTTCGTTGCTGCATGGGGAGACTCCTAATGGCGCAAGACAATGACACATCAGAATCAAAGGAAGAAGGTGAAAACAAGGTAAACTACTCTAAATTTAAACTGAGAATTCTGAAAGCTGGACTTCTAGGGCTTAGAAAGTTCTCTCTCATACTAGTTGATCAACTAGAGGCATTTGAAAATGAAAACAAGGAACTCTTGGAGGAATGTGAAGAATTAAAGAAAAATTTAGACAAAAGACAAGGTAGATAACCTCATGAGGGCACTCATGAAGTTGCAAATCGACTATAATGAAATTCTCTCTGCTCATGAAAAGTTGAAACTAGGAAAACAACCTGAAATTGATGAATTGATTATTGAGCTTAACACAAAAGAAAATGTGCTAGCTACAGTCAAAGAAAAACATGCTAAGCTAGAAGCTGTTCCTAAGACACCCATGAGGAGAACCAAACGATAGGTCAGGTATCAGTTAGAGACCAGTCGTAGAGGCATCTGCCATCTATATAGACAAACTAGTCATCATGAAGCCAAATGTTATAGAACACGATTCATGAGGCACTGGCAACTCAAAAGAATAGGACTAAAATGGGTAGTCAAAAGTGATCCTAGAACAATGGTCGTTTGTCGAACTAGGTTCAACCCTTCTGTGGACCCTAACCCCACACCACTAACGTGTTAAGTGTAGGATCGAGTGCAAATGGACCCCTGCTGGTACATTGACAGTGGGTGCTCTAAACACATGACCGGAGACAAAATGAAGTTCTTCTCACTCGAATCAGGAAGCCAAGGAACAGTTTCCTTTGGTGACAATAAGAAAGGAAAAATCATCGGTGTAGGTAAGGTTGGTATAACTTCTGATTATGTCATAGATAATGTCAATTTAGTTAGCAGTTTAAAATTCAACTTGCTTAGTGTATCTCAAATTTGTGATAAAGGCAACTCAGTTCATTTCTATTCTACACATTGTAGCATAGTAAATCAGAAAAACGGTAAGGAGTTGTTAAAGGGAAAAAGGTGGAAAAATGTGTATGTAACTAGTCTAGAGGATATTGACAGTCCAAATTTTCCATGCTTGACTGCTTCAATAGATGACTCTACACTATCGCACAAAAGATTAAGACATGTTAGTACTTCCTTGTTAAGAACACTTATTAAGAAACAGTTGGTAAGAGGTCTCCCTGAGATTAAGAAATCTGAGACCAATCTTTGTGATACATGTGTTAGAAGAAAACAAACTAATACTTCTTTCAAATCAAAGAACATAGTTAGTACTGTTATAACCCAAGATTTGGTTATATTTTATTTCGTTGCTATGGTTCATTAAGTTGGTGTATTCTGAATCTAGGACATGGAAGTCCTTATTAAAGAAGCCGGGGACAAAGAGGTCTTTTCCCCCATCCGTCTTATTTTCTGGTGAGATTAACCTAGTAACCTCTTATTATTTTATTTCTTTCCTTCTTAATTACCCTCACTTCTAATCACGTTCTCACGATCATTTACGCTCCTCTTCTCGCTCAGTTGGAAACCCTCAACCCTTCTCTCTTCTCTCTCAATTTTCTCTTCACGCTTTGTTCTTCTCCATCTGTCCAAGTGCTGCTGTTTGGGAATTCGAGTTTCTGCTGTGAATCATCGTCTCCGTCGATTCGCATTCTGTTCAAGGTATAGTGTTCAGCCCTCTCTCAGTTCTACAGTTGCGTAGATTTCACGTTCTGATTCGTTCTCTGCAATCTGATTATGATTCAGCGGTCTTCTCGACTCCTTCATCGGGTTCATCTACTGTGACGTGCTCTGCAATCTGTAAACCGATTCAGGTGAGGGGTTCAATCCTGTTCTTCGTTTCAGTTTCAGCATTGGTGTTGTTATCAGTTTCTGATTGAGGGTTGTTCTTTTGCGTTGTTATGAGAGTTCAGTGGCTGTTTGGTTTGCATTTCGGGTCTGCGTTACTGCTGTGTCGGAGTTGGATCGTCTGCTATTCGGATTCAGAAACTTCTCTGCTGTAATTGAGGTAGGTGGCTTTCGGATTCGATCCGTGTGTTCAGCCTTGGGGAGTTTGGATTCTACCAGTTAATTCAATGATTTGATCCTGTGTTGGTGTGTGTCTTATGTCTGTTTAATGCCTTTTCAATGGATTAAACCCCCAAGGTTGTTTTGTAAATGTGTGTGTTGATTTGGATTGGTTTTTGTGCCTCTGTTTGTTTGAATTCGCTTCTGATTTCTGAGGTTTTCGGCATGTCCGAACTTCCGTCCGAGCTTTGAAGTTCGGACATGCCCTTCTGCGCTTAATCTTTTGAAAATCTTCGCTGTGTCCGAACTTCCGTCCGAGCTTTGAAGTTCGGACACAGCCTTCTGCATTCTCTGATTTTGGCTTCGACTTGTGTCCGAACATTGGATGTCCGGACACAAGTTCGGACTCTCCGCGTCTGTTTTCGTAAATGTCCGAACATCCGTCCGAACTTGGATGTTCGGACACCTCTGGCTCTCTTCTGTTTTAAGGTTCGACTTGTGTCCGAACTTTGATGTCCGGACACAAGTTCGGACATCTGTCTGATTTTGCCTTCTGAGTCTCGACTTGTGTCCGAACATTGATGTCCGGACACAAGTTCGGACAGGCTACTGTTTTGGCCATAACTTGCTCGTTTGAGCTCCGTTTTGACTTCTGTTTGCGGGGTTGGATTCCCCTTCTGATTTCCAAGCTATCTATGAGCTTTCTGGTGCCTTTGGTGCACATATGCTTTCTGTATTTAAGCTTCTGTTTTGGGACCTAGTTATCTCTGTGTCTGAGCCTTTGGATGGCTGGTTACGCTGTCTCGTAGCGCGCTATGTAGGATCCTTCTGTTCACGGGTGATGTTCCCCGTTCTGTTCACGGGTGTTTACACCTGTTCTGTTTACGAGTGAGGTTTCCTCGTTCTGTTCACGAGCTGGTTGCTCGTTCTGTCTGTATGCTGTGATCGCTAGTGTCCCACTCTGTTTTCTGCTTCTGTCTGCTTCTGCTCTGTTTAGTCCCTTAAGATGGACTTCTGTTTCTGGTTTCTGACATGTTTTTGGATTCTTTGACTCCTTCTGATTTGTCAATATTCTGTAAATGTTTTGAGCATGCTGGTTGATGAAGTTGGTCATCTACTGGGCATAGTTGTGTGCTCATTCCCCTACTTCTAACGCTTTTGCAGATTGATTAGCGAGGATCGTCTCCCCTCAGCTTCTGGAGTTTGTTCTTTGTTTTTGATTCTTTTGAGACCTGTATTGATTTGAGCCTTTGGGCCTCTTTGTTAGTTTCCGCTTCTGATATAGTTTGGTGGGTTCTGTAATACTTTTGGGTGTAGCAACATCTCTGGGTTTACTTTTTAAGTATTCTGTTTTGGGCCTTATTTGATTATCTGTTTAAGTTCGTTTTTAGAGCCTTGCGTTATTATGTAATAATACGCGGCGTGTAATACCCCTAACTCCTAGGCCAGTGTTTGGGGGTGTTACATTTAGTGGTATCAGAGCTCTGGGTTCTAATCTGCTGGGATTTTAAGTTAGCCAGTCAGTCAGAAATGTCAGTGTTAGTGTCGGAGTCTAACTGCTTGCTGTTGGACTTTCAGAATGCCGCCAAGAGAGCGAATAACCCTCCAGGGAATGTGGCTGATGCTGTTCAGCAGTTTATGACGCAGCTCATGCAGACCATGGCTGCAGGAGGTGGTCCAGCTGGAGGAGGACCAGCTGGCGGAGCAGGCCCAGCTGGGGCAGATGCTGGAGGGAGGAACGTGAAGGCGCTTCAGGAGTTCATGAAGCTGAAGCCGCCGTCGTTCGATGGGGCAGGAGACCCCCAGGAGGCCAGCCACTGGTTGTCTGAGGGGAGGATTTGCTGCGTGTGATGGGTTCTGAGGAGGAGCAGAAGGTGGACTTCGCCACCTTCCTCTTCAAGGCCGAAGCCAAGGAGTGGTGGAGGTCAGTGATGGGGAAGTTCCCACAGCCATGGACGTGGGAGCAGTTCATTGGGGAGTTCAACAAACAGTTCTACCCTGACGTCTACAAGGATCAACGCATCCTGGAGTATAACCGGCTACGCCAGGGCCGGGACATGAGCGTTGAGGAGTACGTCCGCAAGTTTATCAGCCTATCTAAGTTCGCACCTGAGCCTGACGAGCATAGGAAGGCCAGGAAGTTTGAGAGCGGCCTGAGGCCGGATATCCGTTCTGCTGTGACGCCGCTGCGTCACAAGACCTTCAGGGACGTAGCTGATGTCGCCCTGTTGGTAGAGGCTGACTTGAGAGGTCGCAGTCTGGAGGGAAGGACCAGAAGAGGAAGCAGAGGTCCGATGACAGTGATAGGAGGGATCAGTCTGCTTCTCAGAAGAAGCAGTCTACTGGGACCGCTCTGGGGACCGTTCGCGAGACAGAGGTGGTTCGTCTTCATCAGCTCCGCTCCGAAGTGCCGGGTCTGCGGCAAGTTTCATAGAGGCCAGGACTGCTACAGGAAGTCTGGAGCCTGCTTCAAGTGTGGGTCCTTGGGACATAGGATAGCTGATTGCCCTCAGGCGGAGAGGAGTAGAGGTAGCTCTGGAGGTGGAGCTGGAGGATCTGCATCTGGGTCTAGAGATCGAGACCGGGCTGAGCAGAAGAAGCCCCAGGGCCAGGCCAGAGTGTACGCGATGGCTGGAGAGAGGACCGATCGACTGACAGAGTTGTCACAGGTATTCTCCAGCTGTCATCTCGTTCTGTTTTCTGTTTGTTTGACTCTGGAGCCACCCACTCTTTTATTTCTGCTGAGTTAGTGGGTGAGCTCGGTTTGCCTGTGGTGCCTCTGGGTGTTGAGTTGTGTGTGCATAGTCCATTAGTTAGGGACTCTTCTATGTTTTGAATTCTGTTTAAAGAGTCCTGTGTTAGTCAAGATAGGATCTGTGTGCTAACCTCATCCCGATGGAGATGACTTCTTTTGATGTGATTCTGGGCATGGATTGGCTTGCTGCGCACCATGCCCATATTGATTGTGCTGCTTCGAGAGTCACTTTTGAGGAGCCGGGTCAGCCCCGTTTGATTGTAGCAGGGAATGGACTCCCGTGCTCGCCGCCAGTCATATCAGCGATGCAGGCGTTTCGCCTTCTGAGGAAAGGATGCCAGGGATATCTGTGCTACATCCCTGAGGTTCGCAAGGATGCGAAGTTGGAGGAGATTCCAGTGGTCAGAGACTTCCAGATGTGTTCCAGGATGATGTACCTGGGCTTCCCCCTGTTGAGAGGTGGAGTTCTCGATCGAGCTCGCACCTGAGACTCAGCCGATTTCGAAGGCCCCATACCGGATGGCGCCTGCTGAGCTTAAGGAGTTGAAGGTCCAGTTGCAGGAGCTGCTGGATAAGGGCTTCATTCGCCCGAGTGTGTCGCCTTGGGGAGCGCCAGTGTTGTTTGTAAAGAAGAAGGACGGTAGCATGCGGTTGTGCATTGACTACAGGGAGCTCAACAAGGTTACCATTAAGAATAGGTATCCTCTCCCGCGCATAGACGACTTGTTCGACCAGTTAGCAGGAGCTAAGGTGTTTTCGAAGGTCGATCTGAGGTCGGGATATCATCAGCTGAGGATAAAGGCAGACGACGTGCCTAAGTCCGCTTTCAGGACTCGTTATGGACACTACGAGTTCCTAGTGATGCCATTCGGGTTGACGAATGCGCCGTCAGTATTTATGGATATGATGAACAGAGTCTTCAAGCCGTTTTTGGACCAGTTCGTTGTAGTTTTCATCGATGACATCTTGGTGTATTCCAAGAGTGCTGAGGAGCACGAGGAGCATTTGAGGACCGTTCTCCAGACTCTGAGGGAGAACGAGTTGTATGCGAAGCTGAAGAAGTGCGAGTTCTGGCTAGATCAGGTGGTATTCTTGGGACATGTGGTCTCCAGGATGGTATCTCCGTGGACCCGGAGAAGATTCGAGCTATTACTGAGTGGGCCAGGCCTACTAATGTCGGGATATTCGTAGCTTCCTTGGGTAGCGGGTTATCGCAAGTTTGTGGAGGGCTTCTCCAAGTTGGTGATTCCGTTGACTCGTCTGCTGCAGAAGGATGTGAAGTTTGAGTGGAGCGATGCCTGTGAGCAGTGTTTTCTGGAGCTGAAGAAGAGGTTGACTACTGCGCCGATCTTGACTCTTCCGGAGGGGACCGAGGGTCTTGAGGTTTTCTGTGATGCGTCCCATAGGGGACTTGGATGTGTTCTGATGCAGCAGGGGAAGGTGTTGCATATGGCTCTCGTCAGCTTAAGCCATATGAGAAGAACTATCCGACCCACGATCTGGAGCTGCTGCGTGGTGTTTGCGTTGAAGATTTGGAGGCACTACTGTATGGGCAGCGTGCAAGGTTATACGGACCATAAGAGCCTCAAGTATCTGTTCACTCAGAAGGAGTTGAACTTGAGGCGAAGGTGGCTGGAGTTACTGCAAGATTATGATTTAGAGATCCTCTACCATCCGAGTAGGGCGAATGTGGTTGCTGATGCGCTCAGTAGGAGGGGTCCGTCGGGGACTGTTTGTGCTTTGTCCGGTGTGGAGAGGTCTGCTCAGGAGTTGCAGCGCATGGGTATCTGGGTTGTCCGTCCAGAGAGGTCTGGGATGTTAGCAGCACTGCAGGTTCAGCCTACCTTGATCGACCGGATCAAGGCCAGTCAGGAGCTTGATGTCAGTCTGTGTAAGATCAGAGATGAGATAGCTGCGGGTCAGGATTCTGAGTTCAAGATTTCAGAGGATGGCTGTCTGAAGTTCCGGGACCGTGTCTGTGTGCCTGCAGATGATGCTTTGAGACGTGAGATCATGCAGGAGGCTCATGGAGCTCCTTACTCGGTACACCTAGGAGGTGTGAAGATGTACCGGGACCTACGCGAGACATTTTGGTGGAGCAACATGAAGAGAGATATTTCTGACTTTGTATCCAGATGTCGGACCTGTCAGCAGGTCAAAGCCGAGCATCAGAGACCAGCAGGTTTGCTTCAGCCTCTTCCCGTTCCGGAGTGGAAGTGGGAGAGCGTCGGTATGGACTTTGTTATGGGACTGCCTAAGACTCCGAGGGGTTTTGATGCAGTTTGGGTCTTTGTGGACCGGCTCACGAAGAGCGCTCACTTCCTACCTGTCAGGAAGACTTTCAGTTTACACCGCTTGGCTCAGTTGTACATTGATGAGATAGTGCGTCTGCATGGAGTTCCGGCTTCTATCGTGTCCGACAGAGACCAGAGGTTTGTGTCCAGATTTTGGCAGAGTTTGCATCAGGCTTTGGGGACGAAGCTGTCCTTCAGTTCAGCGTATCATCCTCAGTCAGACGGGCAGACAAAGAGGACGAATCAGGTCCTAGAGGACATGCTCAGGGCATGTGTACTCGACTTTGGGGGCAGCTGGGATCAGCACGTGGCGCTGATAGAGTTCGCGTACAATAACAGCTTTCAGACCAGTATTGGGATGGCACCGTTCGAGGCCTTGTATGGCAGGAGGTGCAGGTCACCCATCTGTTGGGATGATCTGAAGGAGAGAGCTGTGATTGGTCCAGACTTGGTTCAGGATGCTGTGGGCAAGATTCAGTCTATCAGGGAGCGTCTGCTTGTGGCTCAGAGTCGTCAGAAGAGCTACGCCGATCATAGGAGACGACCTCTAGAGTTTGAGGTGGGCGACCATGTGTATTTGAAGGTTTCCCCAGTTCGAGGAGTCGTTCGTTTTGGGAAGAGAGGCAAGCTTAGCCCTCGTTTCGTGGGTCCTTTTGAGATCCTAGAGAGGATCGGACCGGTTGCCTATCGTTTGGCTCTGCCTCCGTCGTTAGCAGCAGTGCACAGTGTTTTCCACGTTTCTATGCTGAGGAAGTACATTCCGGACCCGTCTCATGTGATCGACTTCAGTCCGCTTCAGTTGAGGGAGGACTTCACGTTCGAGGCAGTTCCTTCGAGGATTCTAGCCCGTGATGTTCGTAAGCTCAGGAGTAAGACCTTGCCCGTGGTGAAGGTGCAGTGGTCGGGTCAGTCAGAGGAGGAGGCGACCTGGGAGGTCGAAAGCGAAGTCCGTTCTAAGTTCCCCGCCCTTTTCGAGCAGTAGGTATGTTTTAATTTCGAGGACGAAATTCTTTTAAGGGGGAGGTGATGTTATAACCCAAGATTTGGTTATATTTTATTTCGTTGCTATGGTTCATTAAGTTGGTGTATTCTGAATCTAGGACATGGAAGTCCTTATTAAAGAAGCCGGGGACAAAGAGGTCTTTTCCCCCATCCGTCTTATTTTCTGGTGAGATTAACCTAGTAACCTCTTATTATTTTATTTCTTTCCTTCTTAATTACCCTCACTTCTAATCACGTTCTCACGATCATTTACGCTCCTCTTCTCGCTCAGTTGGAAACCCTCAACCCTTCTCTCTTCTCTCTCAATTTTCTCTTCACGCTTTGTTCTTCTCCATCTGTCCAAGTGCTGCTGTTTGGGAATTCGAGTTTCTGCTGTGAATCCATCGTCTCCGTCGCTGTTCGCATTCTGTTCAAGGTATAGTGTTCAGCCCTCTCTCAGTTCTACAGTTGCGTAGATTTCACGTTCTGATTCGTTCTCTGCAATCTGATTATGATTCAGCGGTCCTTCTCGACTCCTTCATCGGGTTCATCTACTGGCTGACGTGCTCTGCAATCTGTAGACCGATTCAGGTGAGGGGTTCAATCCTGTTCTTCGTTTCAGTTTCAGCATTGGTGTTGTTATCAGTTTCTGATTGAGGGTTGTTCTTCTGCGTTGTTATGAGAGTTCAGTGGCTGTTTGGTTTGCATTTCGGGTCTGCGTTACTGCTGTGTCGGGGTTGGATCGTCTGCTATTCGGATCCAGAAACTTCTCTGCTGTATTTGAGGTAGGTGGCTTTCGGATTCGATCCGTGTGTTCAGCCTTGGGGAGTTTGGATTCTACCAGTTAATTCAATGATTTGATCCTGTGTTGGTGTGTGTCTTATGTCTGTTTAATGCCTTTTCAATGGATTAAACCCCCAAGGTTGTTTTGTAAATGTGTGTGTTGATTTGGATTGGTTTTTGTGCCTCTGTTCGTTTGAATTCGCTTCTGATTTCTGAGGTTTTCGGCATGTCCGAACTTCCGTCCGAGCTTTGAAGTTCGGACATGCCCTTCTGCGCTTAATCTTTTGAAAATCTTCGCTGTGTCCGAACTTCCGTCCGAGCTTTGAAGTTCGGACACAGCCTTCTGCATTCTCTGATTTTGGCTTCGACTTGTGTCCGAACATTGGATGTCCGGACACAAGTTCGGACTCTCCGCGTGTCTGTTTTCGTAAAATGTCCGAACATCCGTCCGAACTTGGATGTTCGGACACCTCTGGCTCTTCTTTTGTTTTAAGGTTCGACTTGTGTCCGAACTTTGATGTCCGGACACAAGTTCGGACATCTGTCTGATTTTGCCTTCTGAGTCTCGACTTGTGTCCGAACATTGATGTCCGGACACAAGTTCGGACAGGCTACTGTTTTGGCCATAACTTGCTCGTTTGAGCTCCGTTTTGACTTCTGTTTGCGGGGTTGGATTCCCCTTCTGATTTCCAAGCTATCTATGAGCTTTCTGGTGCCTTTGGTGCACATATGCTTTTCTGTATTTAAGCTTCTGTTTTGGGACCTAGTTATCTCTGTGTCTGAGCCTTTGGATGGCTGGTTACGCTGTCTCGTAGCGCGCTATGTAGGATCCTTCTGTTCACGGGTGATGTTCCCCGTTCTGTTCACGGGTGTTTACACCTGTTCTGTTTACGAGTGAGGTTTCCTCGTTCTGCTCACGAGCTGGTTGCTCGTTCTGTCTGTATGCTGTGATCGCTAGTGTCCCACTCTGTTTTCTGCTTCTGTCTGCTTCTGCTCTGTTTAGTCCCTTAAGGAATGGACTTCTGTTTCTAGTTTCTGACATGTTTCTGGATTCTTTGACTCCTTCTGATTTGTCAATATTCTGTAAATGTTTTGAGCATGCTGGTTGATGAATTGGTCATCTACTGGGCATAGTTGTGTGCTCATTCCCCTACTTCTAACGCTTTTGCAGATTGATTAGCGAGGATCGTCTCCCCTCAGCTTCTGGAGTTTAGTTCATTTGTTCTTTGATTCTTTTGAGACTGTGTATTTGGATTTGAGCCTTTGGGCCTCTTTGTTAGTTTCCGCTTCTGATATTAGTTTGGTGGGTTCTGTAATACTTTTGGGTGTAGCAACATCTCTGGGTTATACTTATTTAAGTATTCTGTTTTGGGCCTTATTTGGTTACGTGTTTAAGTTCGTTCTTTTAGAGCCTTGTGTTATTATGTAATAATACGCGGCGTGTAATACCCCTAACTCCTAGGCCAGTGTTTGGGGGTGTTACAAGTACATCCAAGCCACTTGAATTACTTCACATGGACTTATGTGGACCTATGAAAATCAAAAGTTTTGGAGGAAATTGGTATGTGTTTGTGATTGTTGATGATTACTCACGATTTGTTTGGGCACTCTTTATTGCTTCCAAAGACGGAGTCTTTGAGAAATTTCAAGTCTTTGCAAGAAAAGTCCAAGTACAACTCAACCACAAGATCGAGGCTCTTCGGTCTGATCATGGGTCAGAGTTTGAGAATCAACAATTCATGGATATGTGTAAACAACATGGAATCAATCACACATACTCAGCACCAAGAACACCCCAACAGAATGGGGTAGTTGAGCGTAAGAATAAAACACTACAAGAGGTAGCCAGGGCCATTCTATTGTGGAGCAATCTTCCTCAGGTCTTCTAGGCAAAAGCAGTGGCAACTGCATGCTACATCACAAATAGAACGCTCATACGACCTATCCTCAACAAAACTCCCTATGAGCTAATCAAGGAAAGAAAACCAAACATAAGTCACCTCAGGGTCTTTGGCTGTAAATGCTATGCCCACATCAATAAAAAGAACCCTCTAGGAAAATTCGATGCCAGAAGTGATGTGGCTTTCATTCTTGGGTACTCTGAAAGGAGCCAAGCATACAAAGTTTACAACAAAAGGACACTGAAGGTGGAAGAAAGTGTGCTTGTGGTCTTTGATGTGGCCGATGCTCACAAAGTCAAGAAAACTGGAAGATAAAGGACTTGGATTTGATCTAGCTGGTCAGGATCACATAGATCGTCCCAAAGATAAATCACTGACTAAAGAAAACTTGCCCGACAGGTCAGGGACAGGTCAACAACAGGTCGTCGAAGGAAACAGTGATGTCGAAGATCCTCTATCACCATCAGCCATTCATCAATCTTGTGCCTTGTACAAAGATCATCCATTGGAGAACATCATATCAGATATCTTCAAGGGAATTCAAACCAGAGCGCAAAATCGTGATCTCTTAGCCTTCTCAATGACAGTCTCTTCCATCGAACCCAAAAACATTAAGGAAGCTCTTCAAGACTCGGATTGGATCAAGGCAATGCAAGAAGAGTTAAATCAGTTTGAAAGATGCAAAGTCTGGCATCTTGTGCCTTGACCTACTCATCAAGGAGTACTTGGTACAAAATGGGTCTTCAAAAACAAACTGAATGAGATGGGAGAAGTATTCAGGAACAAGGCTCGTCTGGTAGCTCAAGGATATCGTCAACAAGAAGGGATGGACTTCCAAGAAACCTTCGCTCTAGTAGTAAGGATGGAGTCCATCAGATTACTAATTGCATTTACTGCACACAAAGCAATCGAACTCTTCTAACTTGACATCAAGAGTGCCTTTCTCAATGGGTACGTCAAAGAGGAAGTGTATGTTGAACAACCTCCAGGTTTTGAGACACAAGAAGGAAAAGACATGGTACTTAGGCTTAACAAAGGTCTTTATAGGCTCAAACAAGCCCCAAGGTCATGGTATGACCGTCTGTCCTCCTATCTATTCGTGAAGAGGGCAAAATATGACGAGACAGAAGAACCAAGACGGCCTAGATCCCAGGCCCCGGCCAAGACCCCGGGCTTCCTTCAAAACCATGTTCAGACTATAGTTTGGTCGTCAAGCATCAAGTCCGGGCCCCTGCCCGACCCTTGGATCGGGATCTAAACCTCATAGACCGGGCGCCACATCCCGCGCCTCATGCTCTGCGGCCGGACATTCTATGACCGGGCGCTGAAGAGGAGAAAATATAGACAAGTACTGAAAGGCGTGAAGAGGCTAAGGTAACATCAAAAGTCCACACCCAGAAGAGGGAGTGAAGAAAGAGCGTGCAGCGACCGGTCGGCCATGACCGGTTGCAAAGTATAAAGCAAGTGTAAGTAAACGACCGGTCGCCTGTGACCGGACGCCGAAACTGCAAAGTAAGCCAAGATAGTGACCGGTCGTCTCCGGCCAGTCAAGTAACTAAGAAAAAGAAGTAGATAGTGACCGGGCGCCTGTGCCCGGTCGGATAGCTTGGGACAGAAGATGTAGAAATCAGGATAAGATATTTATAGTGACAGCCTGGTAAGATATGACAGGTTGGCAAGCCTAGGAACCCTAGAAAAAGTCTATAAATAGAGATAAAGGAGCTCATTTGAGGGGGACACAACATCAGAAGAGAGAGAAACCTCTAGAAAAGCTCTCTAGTACTGTAACGCTAAAGAAATGAATAAAGAAACTGTCTAGAAGTGGATGTAGGCCAGATTATTGGCTGAACCACTATAATCCTCACTGTTCTATTCATTTGTGAGATGTGAGAGACAAATTACTGTTCTATTCATTGTGAGAGTCTAATTATACGTTTTCATCTGGCGCCGTCTGTGGGAAACGAACAGCAACAAGCAACCACGATTCAATCAAGCTACGGTTCAGTTCATGATTTTTTTGTCAATTCAGAGTAACGAAGGATACAATCAATTCGAAGTAGCGGAATCGACGAGGGAATACTGCAAGGAGTAAGAAAAGAGATTCGCGGAAGGGTGGGTCGAAAACAATCAAAGCGTCAAAACAGATGTACGAATGAAAATAGGAAAGTCTCGAATCAGATCGAGTTCACAAGGAAGGAGGAATGAGCTTTGTAATCTGGATCGCGAGCCATGAGGAAGCAATCTCTGCGCATTTAACACCGATTCGCATCGTCTCCTTGAGAGAGCAAGCCGCCTAGAACTGGAAGAGCAAGCAAGATAAGAATTCCTCGATCGGCATCGGCTATCCCCAACAGCAGAGAATAAGTGTCCAATTCTTCTGTCAATCGGCGTAATACCGGCCTCAATCGGGCACCAATATTCGATTAGGTCTTAAGCTGTCGATGTTACGAGTTATTCTCCTGTTGATTATGAAATTAAGTGCCTCAAATCCGATTCCAACGGCGATTTAGACTTCGGCTTTGGCTTAACCCGAGGTGGCTGAAGATTTCCGATTGATTGGAATATGAAGAACCAAGGGAGATCGAAGCGCAATATCCCTAAGAACTCTCTGCCTTCCTTTACGAACATTACATCTTGAATATTCTTTGCTTAAATCTTTAAGTCATCCCTTGCTAATGTTTCGATTAGATTCTCAAATCAAGTTCCAGCGGAAGTGTAAAGGAAGCAATAAGCGAGAAGCAGGGAGGAATTTATGGAGCCCAGTAGATCGAAGTTTCAAAAGCTCGTGGAAATTCAAGAGAAAGAGTCTAGAGCTACCTCGAATACGGTGTTATTCTTGTTCGATTTCAAAGACCGAGCGAAGGCTCCAGCCATGACTCCCGGGCAGGATCCTATTTCAAGATCGGCCGCCGTCCACATATAAAGTGATCAAACCAAGCAATGTCACTAAAGAAAGAGACTCGATCGCAACCTAAGGATCACCAACCAAGATGTCTTCAGCAGCAAGAGTCATCTACGAAGGGAGCACCATTACAATCTAGTAACCGGGAGGCACTTTCCAAGTAGCCAGCGATCGGGAGGCATTTTCCAAGGGGATGATGGAAATCGAGTTCGATCAACGATGACTGCCTTGTGCCCAAGCGATTTGGAGGACGCTTCTCGAAAGACCGGGTGCGGAATGATACTACATCGGACTCAGTATTGCGACCGGACGTAACCAGGATGGCATTCCCCGACATTCTCTTGACTGGACAGTTTCTATCAAAGCGGCACTTCAATTTGTAAAAAGATAAGAGTCCAAATCATCCTGTTGATCCAGGCGCAGCCTCGACCGGGCATATCTTCTTTAGGCCAGGTGCAGCCTTGACCAGCAGTTCCTCCTTGCCAGGCGCGGCATCAATTGATCGGGCGTTTCTCACGATTGAGTCCAAGGCTAGACAGCACGACCGGGCGATGCTCAGAATGACCGGGCGACCTTCAATTCACAACCTGGAGACGTTCTACACGACCGGGAGGCACCGACCGGGAAGCATAGTACATGACCGGGAGACATCCCTTCTCCAGCCCGGGCACACTCCAACCCAAAGCATTGTCACCAAGCTTTGGAGCAAGCAATCCCAACCTCGCTTCGAGACCGGGCGTAGCACCGGCCCCGCGACCCAAACCCTGGTGTCGTCTTCAAACTCAGGTCTGGACACGAATCCCTTAAAGCAGAAGCCGTGATCAGGAAACAATGGCACAAAGCTAAAAGAGAAAACGTCCAAGGCCAATTACTGAGATAAGTCCATCAATCTTAAAAAAAAAACTAGCTTAAATATCTGTGATCTATCAAAGCATGATCGTCTCTCCTCAAAATCTACACCTTCAAATTTCCAGAACTGCAATTCAAGTACATACATGACTAGCTTGCCTAGGTCTATCTTGATCATTTCTGCGGTAACACATTTACTTGGTTGCCTCTATCAGTCACTTCCGCAAAATTTCAAGTGTTTAAAGGGTGTATTAGGTTAAAATCAAGTTTGGTGTGTTTTCTGCGTTGAATTACTCAAAAAGCAGTACCATGAGACATTTATGATTCTGTCCTTCAGCCACTATGGCATTTGCAGCTTTTGTTTGTATACATACTTTCCACTGATGATAGCCAAAGTGATGTTATAATTTTTAAATTCGTGACTGATTTCTGTTTGTTTCCTCACACCTGAGAACATGATTTATAATCAGCTTTGGACTGCAACTCACAGTATTTTATAATTAAATAGCCTGATGCCCATTGGCTTTGGTACTTCTTGCTGCTGCTGTCCAGCAACGTCACAATACCAGATTTTGTTCGCCCTCTGTGTAATTCAGATGGCTATTTGTTTCCTCACACTTAGATACAATTTTGGTTGGTGCATTAAGTATTACTTCTGACAAACTGGACTAAGCAAAAGTGGTCACCTGGTATGGCCATGATAAAATAATAAGAATCAGCATATAAAGTAAAACCGTACTTTCTCTGATTTAGACACCAATGTTGTTAGTGAAAAATCAGATTCTATCAGCTTTGCCACAGTTTTTCACTTCTGTCTTAAAGTTACTTGAATCACCTATCTTACTGTCTTTCAAGCTAATTGTCTTTATGCCCTAGATAGGACATGCTTTGGCACCTTTTTCAGTCAGATTATACCCCACTGCTTCGTTCACTTAAAACTTTCTGTTGAAAGTAGCATACTGGCTTGTTTAAAAGTTCCAATTTCCCCCTATATTATTCTGCTCTCATAAGCGAATTAGCCTGAACTTGCTTATCACTGTTGTCAGGTGCTTCTTCTAAGCAAGAGGTATAGAAGGGCTCCGCACTATATTTGCTTCTAAACCTATACTATTCAGATATATGCTAGGATTTAATTTTATGTTATCTTGCTTCTTCAATAATGCTAAATGACCAAGGTTTTTACATAATTATGCTGCTGTCTGTCACCTCTGCAGTGCCTATATCTTTGGCATCATATTTTTGTATGTTTCTACTGTTGCCTGGTGTCTCTTGCATCATGTTTTGAAAAAAGACTTTCTTAAGAACAGAATAAGGGTGGAAGTTTCATGCTTCAGTTTTCTGTTTTATGAATCAATTAGAACATGATCATACTCGACCTTGCACAATCATTTAGTACATTTTTGACTTAGAGGTAAAAGAAGCAAAGTAGTAACCTCCATTACTTCAGGGGAAACTACTGCTATACGTATGAAGCTCTTTAAAAGTTCAGATTTGCAGTCCTCATTCTCATTATTCTGTTTTACCTATCTTATTATATCTTGCTCTTACTTTCTAAACCTTTCTGATTATGATACATTAATTTTCCTTCCAAATTAAACCCCTTTTGTTTTACTGATTTAATTCAAAGTTTTCTGCACTGCATAAATACACTGATTATCCCTTCTTCTTGATGTCTCTGTCTTTGGTGTTCAAGTAGTTTTTAAGTTGGCAATTATAAACTACTATTTGTACTCCCGTTTCTGCATCTGAGCCTGCATTTCTACTCTGTTAATAACCATTGAGTTTGACTTCGTTTTACCTCTTGTGCTATAACACCATTTCTGCTTTAACAAAGTTTGGTTAATATGTTAAGCATTGATCATTATCTTAATCTATAGTAGGAATTTAGTTTGGTCAAAATTCTGCTATATACCATGTTGCATTATTCCGGGCTTATAAATTCTCTAGTGATGATTTGTTTTGAGCTTTGATTAACCTTTTGGCTAAAAAGGCTTGCGCTTGGTGATATCTCTTACTGTACGTCCAGAACTGTATGCCTTAATAGTTAACCTACTGTTGGCATTGAGTAACAAAGGAATTCAGTAAACCTTGTTTCAGTCTTTACAACTTAAATCATTCATTTTCTGCATCTCAAGGAAAAGCTCGTGTTGACACTCCTCCTGGCAGCTTATTTTTTATTAGATGTTCAAATCATTTTCTGATTTTGCTGAAATCGAAAAGCTGTTGATATCCCTTAAAACACTTTTCCTACTTCTGTGTTTAGAGGTTTAGTCAGGCATGTTCAGGATTGCTTATGTCTCCTTATTCCTATTTTTAATTACTGCTGCTATTGAGTATTGCTTCAACTATTTGTCCTCAAACATAAGTCTATCATGACAGATGCCGCTTGAACAAATCTCTGAAAGGTAAGCAGGTTACGACGCTTTAATAGTTTGGATCTTTAGCTTCAGTTATATAACACTTCTTGACTATGAAAGCATGCATTTATCAGTAATGACACGATTGAACCCATCAATATGAACCATAACGAGCACCTACCGCTGCACAACTGTTTTTTGAACTGGTGATAAACTGTCAGTTATTTGTTGTTTGTGTTATTAAGTCTGAATGCTATGCTATGTTGTGCGCTATTATACTAATGAATGGCTGAGATCAGCCTACGACATTGATTTACATTTCTCCTAAGCTTTCTGCCCGTGATTACATATGGTGTGGTGGCATAAGGAACTACATAATCCTGGCAAGGGAGGGGAATCCCCACTGAGGAGTAAGCTTATAATTATCCTCCCTTCTTCACTTCTCTTCCCTCAAAAACAAGGTACGCTCCTAAAATCCAAATCAGATTTGCAACAGTCAAGGTAAAATGTAAAACTGAAGATGTTGAATTATGCATTTGCAAACTGCCCTTCCCTTTGGTGTTTGAAAATGATTGTGCATCTGGTTGTACCCCTGCTGTGATGACAAACGATCAAGCCATCGAAAATTTAGTTTCATTAAGTGAGCTTGTTAAACTAGTACTCCTTGTCATGATTATTCTACTATTCAAACCTGAACATTTGCATCCTGATATTCAGTTTGTACTACCAGTTAACGGGAATAAAGACTGCACAGTTCTTATAACATTCTGGCACTCTCTGCTTAGGATGTCCTATGGGCACTATGTAGCTGAATCTGAAAAAGAGGTCTGAAATCTGTATTGTGAGAACCTGATGGGAAGCATGTAGACAAATTGGCTTAAGCTGAGACAAAATTTATGTTTGATCTTCTTCTGCATCTGCTTGTTGCTGCTGCTATGGTCAGATTGACCAGAACCTTGGCTATCTTCAGAAGCTTCTAGATTGAACAAACTCTTGCCTGACTTTTCTGTCTTTTAAGTTTTATTCAAAATTCCAGAAACGATGGTACAAATAAAACCAGCTTTTTAATAAAGCAGTAACAGATTCACACTGTTACGAATGTAGTGGTAAATACGCATTAAAGGATCAGTCTTCCCTTTGCAGCTATTTTAAAATTCGTGAAATGATAATGTGTAGTTTCCAACTGTGGTTGCTTCCGTTTACCTGCGCTATTTCATTGCTCACTATAATTGTCTTACGGGTGTCTTGCTTTTGTTTTATGTATATACACGATCTGGTTTACAGAAGTAATACTGGATTATGGCATAGCCCGTCACATTATATTTCTTAACTGTTTTAAGCTGCATGGTCTTTAATGTTTCAAGCAATGAAGTAATTCAGTGGCTTATAGGCTACAAAACATGTTAATTCCTTTACTTCTATTTTTACTCTTCAAATAATGAAACTTGTCATCTACTAAAATCTGAGATACCATCTGACTTCCATTATTGCTTAGATTTTGCTACAAGAGTTGCTGTCGCTACTGAGAATTCATTCCTGCACAATACTGCAAAACCTCCAAAAAAAGAAGGCTGTAAGGACACTGTTGTCAACAGTCAAAAGCCTACCCGTCCGCCCAAAGGAGTTCAATTCCCAAAGATTACCGAAAGAGTATTTCAGGGAAGTATCACTTGAAGAGGTATCATAGAGGTATATCCATACGCTTTTAACTTAATCAAGTCAGGAATAACAAGGTAAGCCCCAATCTTAATTTACCTAGAACCTGTTTGTCAAAGTAAAGTAACAATCGGTATAAACTTGAGTTGAAGATATGCTTTCTACCTGAGTTATATATCGCAATTTCCTTATCAATACACTAGGATCGTGCACAATAATTTGTATAAATTTCAAGCTTTGTGAAGCTTTATTCATGTCATTTATCTACCAAGGATATGAGGGTATGCAAGCTCTAAATGCTCCCATTTTCACTGCATTAGCAAAAACTGTTACAGCAGTTTCAAGCCTGCTCAATTTTTCCTACATCTACTTATAACAATCGTGGTAAAAATGAAGCTAGGAAGTAATGAAATATATGTTTACTACTGTTGCATAATCAGCATCAAGACAAAAGTATTCATACCTCATCTACTTATTACAGTGGTATGCAGATTTTATTTATGCCTCTGATTGGCGGGCGTTAAATGGGTATGATGAGAGATTACCATCGTGAAAACCAGTCCAGTAAAAGGTCTCGATTATGGTCTATTCTCAGCTATTTTATCTCTGATAAATGATTCACTTCTGATGCAATATTTTACCGGTCCTTTAAAATGTTATGCATAGCAATACCTTGCTCTCTTTAAGTTGTCATTTTCATTCTGTTGGATGGTCAATATCCATCCGTTCTTGTTGTATGCTTCTGCCTTGTGCTGTTTAAAAGAAAAAAGTTATCTCAGCATTCTTACATTATTTACATTCTGGCCTCTGCCTTCACTGCCAGCGAATGTCATCATTTGAGCAGTGAATTTTGCACAATTACTCTTCGGATGTCTCTTAAGTTGCAGTCACAAGGTTTAGACAGCTTTGATGACAGCTTTGACAAATCCCACTCTGATTACACTGTACACACAGTTTAGTTTTCTGATCAATATGTTCTTTATCCCCCATGGTATTGCCGTTCAGTACTATACTATTACTATGGATGGTTTCAGCAGTTTTTCTGACCACAAGTAATGCTGCATCTGCTTACACTGTTATTATTAGCTTTCTGTTTAGAGTTCATTGTTTTTAAACTCTTTCCTTGCTGCTGCTGCTGCTATCTACAAATGCTCTCGCCAGCTTGGGTTTTTCTCTTCACTTGGTCACAGTTCTCAAAGTGTAGAAAAAAAAAGGGGAAGGTTCACGATCTATGAAAAACAGCTGTTATAGTTCAGCTTGATCCCTACCGTTACTGCATGGATTTTGCTATAAAGGTATATGATTACCAGACTTATCTATTATTGCATAAGTCTACTGAGCTTGAGCTTGACCTTGATTTATACTCGATTACAAACTGGTCTGATGCCTTAAACTATTATTGATCATGTTGCACATGATAACCATATTTGATTGTGAGCTAGTAAATGACTCAGATCACCGTTGTCTCTGAATTTATGAAGATGGAATGGTGCGAAATGATGATTTGTCTCTTTTCTACTACTAGTTTGTACCAGCCTTTTAAGCCATCAATGGTATTCTCTTATAAGCTTCTTTTGTCGCTGGTACTACCGTCATACTTGTGCGTCCTCTAAATAGGATCATATCACTACTATTAAAATAGCTTTTTGTACATCTCCTCACATGCTAGAATCTATCAAAAAACAAAAATCACAAATCAATCGTTGCAGAACAATTTTTTCTAGCTGGAATATGATTATAGTATGCTCATAATTGCAAGATTATTTGATATCCTCATTTATTGCTACCCGCTCGAAAGTACTAATGAACTTTTGAGGAAACCACAGGTACTTTTATCAGGGGACTGATCACCCCCTGAGGTATTAAGGAAAGAATGAAAAAGGAGGCCATAGAGCTACCTTGGGTTGAGACTTATGCCCGGCAAAGTCGCCAAGAAGTCTACAAACAACTGTGTCAGCAAAATTCAAAGGTATTATCAAAATCAATGGCGCTTTCATAGGCCTTATGGTAAAAGAAACACCCGGGCTATGTCCCGTAGAAAGAAACACCCGGGCTATGTCCCGTAGAAAGAAACACCTGGGCTATGTCCCGCAGGATGCAATGCCCTGAAACACCTTGGTTTGGGTTGTCGCACCCGGTCAAGAGTGAAAACAAAAGAAACCCATCTCTGGCTCCATCAGGAGCTCTGGTCGCCTGTAATGGGTGAATTATTAGGTGTGGGACGCCACACCGTACCTCGATCCAATACCTTCTAAAAGAAACACTTTAGAAGGGTATGATCATAAGTACCATCCTTTGGCTACCACAAGCAAAGTTGGGAAATCTATATTAAAAGGAAGTACCATTCTTTGGCTAACATAAGCAAAGATGGGAAAATATATTATCTCTCTTCTCCCTTTCAGGAAATCGTCGTCCTTTGGCTAATATGAGCAAGGATTGGATCATTATGTTATCTTACCCTTCAAAAAGGGAATGGTTGGTCTTCTGCATGAAGATCTTATTATGGGCTTCCGGACTTCTGGCATTCTTACGTATTGTATATCAGAACATCAGGGGATTCATCCATCAAGATACATTATCTCGAAGGTTTATGCCCCGGAATTTTCAATTTGACAGATTCAGCAGAGAAGGCATTTGTGGGACTTTTGATTGTACCAAATTGTACCAACTTTTTGTAAGTTCCAATTTTTGTAAGTTCATTTTCCTTTGTAAAAACTAAAGAAAAATAACTTGTGGGACTAGGAGATAGGAGATAGGAGAAGAGAAAGGTAGAAGGCATGCAATTTTTTATCTTCTTTTTGTAAGTTCCACTTTTTTAAGTGCCAAAAAGTAGAACTTGTGGGACTGATGAAGAGGGCAAAATATGACGAGACAGAAGAACCAAGACGGCCTAGATCCCAGGCCCCGGCCAAGACCCCGGGCTTCCTTCAAAACCATGTTCAGACTATAGTTTGGTCGTCAAGCATCAAGTCCGGGCCCCTGCCCGACCCTTGGATCGGGATCTAAACCTCATAGACCGGGCGCCACATCCCGCGCCTCATGCTCTGCGGCCGGACATTCTATGACCGGGCGCTGAAGAGGAGAAAATATAGACAAGTACTGAAAGGCGTGAAGAGGCTAAGGTAACATCAAAAGTCCACTCCCAGAAGAGGGAGTGAAGAAAGAGCGTGCAGCGACCGGTCGGCCATGACCGGTTGCAAAGTATAAAGCAAGTGTAAGTAAACGACCGGTCGCCTGTGACCGGACGCCGAAACTGCAAAGTAAGCCAAGATAGTGACCGGTCGTCTCCGGCCAGTCAAGTAACTAAGAAAAAGAAGTAGATAGTGACCGGGCGCCTGTGCCCGGTCGGATAGCTTGGGACAGAAGATGTAGAAATCAGGATAAGATATTTATAGTGACAGTCTGGTAAGATATGACAGGTTGGCAAGCCTAGGAACCCTAGAAAAAGTCTATAAATAGAGATAAAGGAGCTCATTTGAGGGGGACACAACATCAGAAGAGAGAGAAACCTCTAGAAAAGCTCTCTAGTACTGTAACGCTAAAGAAATGAATAAAGAAACTGTCTAGAAGTGGATGTAGGCCAGATTATTGGCTGAACAACTATAATCCTCACTGTTCTATTCATTTGTGAGATGTGAGAGACAAATTACTGTTCTATTCATTGTGAGAGTCTAATTATATGTTTTCAATTCGAAAACCACTTCAAAAGAGGTAAAATAGACAAAAATCTGTTTGTTTACAACAGCACAAGAGATTTCTTAATTGTGAAAGTATATATTGATGATATAATTTCTGGAGCTTCCGATGAAAAGTATTGCAAAAGGTATGAAGCATTGATGAAAAAAGAATTTGAGATGAATGATCGGTGAGAACTGAAGTTTTTCTTAGGACTTTAAGTCAAGCAGGACATTGAAGGGATCATCATATCCCAGTAAAAGTATGTAAAGGATTTACAGAAGAGATTTGGAATGGAAGGATGCAAACCTTTTGACATGCCAATGGCAGTTGGCACAAAGATGGGCATCACAACTGGTGACCAACCGGTCGACCTGCGGTTGTACAGGGAGATGATTGGTTCTCTACTATATCTAACTGCTAGTAGACCTGACATTATGTATAGTGTTTGCTTATATTCTAGGTTTCAAGCAGATCCTAGAGAAAGTCATCTCATAGCTGTGAAAAGAATCCTACGTTATCTCAAAGGGTCCATGAATCTTGGTTTATTTTATCCCAGATTCACTAATTGTAACATTGTAGGATTTTCAGACGCAGATTATGGAGGACCCATCACAGATAGAAAAAGCACGTCGGGGACAGCATTCTTTGTTGGATCATGTTTGATCGCACTGGGATCAAAGAAACAACTAAGTGTAGCCAACTCTACTCCAAAATCAGAATACATAGCTGGAGCAAGCTGTTGTTCCCAACTCTCATGGATCAACAACAAATAGGTTACTACAGTGTCAAAACAGGTACATTACCTATCATGTGTGATAATACAAGTGCCATTTCTATTTTTAACAATCTCGTACATCATTCTCGTACCAAGCATATTGGCATTAGGCATCACTTTCTTAGAGATTGTTGTAAAAAAAACTTAGTTGGTTTAAAGTATGTTTCTACTGAAGACCAACTAGCTGACATTTTTACTAAGCCATTAAGTAGAGAAAGATTCAACCAAGATTATTCATGATCTCGGTATGATATTCATTGATCACAGTTAAACTATCTTTCAATTCCCACGATCAGTCACCGAAACGTGAACAACACCCTAAAACTAGTCGTTCAGTAGTCAACGAATGGTTATGCATGAACAAAACATGTCAAATGACTACTTGAAACAGATTTGTCATCTTTTCACAAAAGTAAGGTTAGTATAGAGAGTGTGCAACGGATAGAAACGGGAAAATCTCTGAACAGATCACTAACAACTGTCACGAACGCTGCCCGTTATGAATAGTACCTTTGGGACATGTCAGCGAGTGGACGAGGAGCGGTCACCGACCGTTACTCGATGTCTATAAAAGGGTGACGGGAGTTTTGCTCTTGTCACACTATTACCCTCACTCTCTCTAATCTCTCTAAGCATTCAGAGCAATTTCTCTTCTCTCTTACAAACAATTTCGTGAGCTCAGTGCAAAAAAATCCTTGCCTCACAGCTGCTAAAGAACACCTGATTGAAAAGTTCTAAAATCCAGTACAAATCCTCTAAACCTAATGGCACCCAAGAATGCTCGTCGATCAAATGCTAAGGAAGTTGTCAAGGAAGCTTCCCCACAACAAGTGGCCGACATACAGTCGACAGAATCTCAAACTCGCCTGACAAAGGAAGAAGAAAATCAACTTACGGTAAAAGTGGTGCAAGAAGGCGAACTACTAGCCAGTGACGTATAGTATATAAGGACCCATATTCCTAAAACTTACCACCTTATTGAATCCGGTACCTTCAAACCTACTATTCTTCCTATCCCTACTCCCACGGAAAAACCAAAAATGTCTTCTCCTGCTCCTTCACCGAAAACCTCCAAAAACACCACAAAGCAATCCAAAGCCAAGAAACTCACAGCTCCTAAAAACCAAGACCTCTTCACTACTACAATGAGTCGTGAAACTCGAGCAACTCGTGCCTCTAAGCAAGCCAAAATCCAACAAGAAGCTCCACAAAAGTATCACTCAACACCAGAAAGAGCAACTCGTCATTTACACTTCACTAATGAAGAGGAACCATCCCCCTAAGCTGTTGTCGAGGCAATTGTCCACCAACCGGAGATCCAAGAAGTTCAAAGTGGTGACGAGTCACAAAAAGATGATTCAATAGAAGAAAAAGGCCAAGAGGATGGTGTGACAGCACCAGACTCAAAGGAGGAAGCTGAGCTCATCGCTCAGTATAGGGAACCTGTCGTCCACCGGTCCCCGACACCTCCCCGATCACCTCAAAGAAAAGATAGTGATACAGAGTCGATGTCACCAGTTATACTCACGCTCAATGAGTGTGAGCATCTAAGGAAAGCCAAAGGCAAATGACCATTGGCACCATCACCACACACTCTAAAGATGAAGGAGCCTTCCCAAGCGAAGAGAGCTGTCGTCAAGTCTCAGTCATCGGAGTCCTTGAAGCGATTGAAAAAGCTCAAGGAGCTAGAGCCAGCCTTGATCAAAGCTGAAAATGTCAACGACCGATCCTGTCCCGTCTTACCAAAGAGGTTGGACATAGAATGGATGGAAAAGATGGGTCTTTGATAGATCATTGAGCTGTTAAAGTTCCAAGGATGGGTAGACTTCTTCCAGGAGCCTCTCCCCGTCTACACCAAGCTACTCAAAGAACATATGCGACATCTAGGGCCACTCCTAAGCGACGACGATGATGACTGTCTCATCTCAACGGTCCAAGATGCTCAAATCACCATCTCCAAGTATTGGATTTGCAAGACCTTTAACATAGAGCCAGAAGGGCTAGTCATTTCCAAGGAAACAACTTGGAATGACCTAGGCCACCAAGGAGGGAAAATGGTCAACCTGCTCAACAAAGGAGCAACGATGAAAAACTTCAATGATGCGGATGTGTCCATCCCAGACAGAGTCCTCCTTAATCTACTCACCCACAGCGTCACTCCAAGAAATCAGCGCACTCACATTGTGAATGCAAGAGAAGTAAGACTGTTGTATGCCCTTAAGACCAAGGAGAAAATCGGCCTTTCAGCCATGATTCTCCTCACTCTGCATGAGAGTCGTCAAGCGAACCAAGGCCTGGTGCATGGAGGAGTAGTCACTGCGATACTACTGAAGAGTAATGTGGACATTGACAGGTTCCACGAGTGCACGCGCGCCGCTCAGGACTGCATCTGCTTCAAGATCCTTTCCAAAATGGGCATAAAGACAAAGGGAGATAAGCTCGTAGCCCTCTAGAAGCCCACAAAGGGTGAGGAAGCACAGTCAGAACCTCAACCAACTGCATGAGCTTCAGGACTCAAAAGGAAGAGAAATCTCACCGGTCCATGACATGTCGGGGACCAGTCTAGATACTTCAGCTCGGGACGTTCTTCAGCGTGTAAGAGTCACACTTACTGTTGTGTAGGCTGTCTCCACTGAACCAAGTGTTCATCACATGGTTCAAAGAGCAATAGATTCTATAGATTTTCCCACATAGCCTGAGCGTTCTTCGTCTCTTAGAGACTTGAGTGATAATCATGTGAGCTAGTTCTAAGATTAGATTTTATTTTTCCAATAAAATTTTGTCTCAACATTTGACTATCTGTTTCTAAGTAAATCTGTTGACATCAATGAAAATGCACCTGTTCTTTTGTCTATCTTGAATGATTATGTTGTTTGCGACATAATTTATTGTATTGGCTGCTTCTTCCTTGATTAACAATTGCAAAATGATCAGAGATATTTTGTCCCATCCATTCCACTAATCTAATCTCCAAACTTGACACATGAAAAGCCTACAAACATAGCCCATAAGATGTAGCACCTCATTTGTTACCACTCACCAATTAGTCGTTGAGTCTATCCTCAAGTGTTTATAAATACTTGCGCACCTCATTTGCCACTCACAATCATTGCTACACATCTCACAAAATGGCTCTAACTCCACAAAGCTCATCCAACTCAAATGAGCAAACAATTCAGTCCACCATCCGTAAGTTAATGTTCACTAAACATCCAAAGAAATACGTCGCCCAAATCTATGTTCAACCAGACTCCGACTCATTTACAGCTTGGTCTATCACCTCAAGTGTCACTCCCTCTCATACTAGGACTCCTCACTACATTGAGTGCACAGTAGATTCTGAGGAGTCAGACCTTTCCACCACAGCTGAATCACTATTGTTCAAAACTCACTTTTCGGATGATGAACCTTATGGACTAGATGTCATAGAATGGGATCACCGAACCCGTCACTCTATCTAGATTATCTTGATCATGTTTTTAGTTTGTACTCTATGGAATGTTATGGCCTTTACACTACCTTAAGTCGTAAAGTTGCTTCCTATTTTGCTGTATGGCAAAGGGGGAAAGAAAAGAAAGAATATGTACTTGTGAAACTATGTCTATCTTCCTTGTATTATGTATTATCTTAAGAAGAATTTTCTACTATGGTTATTGTATAACATAAAAGTTGTCACTCTGTGTTGAAATTTTCCTTACTTTAAACCCTCCACAAACACAAGGGGAATTCGTCTTGGGCGGGGGGGATACCTCTCAAATTTTGAATCTTTGAGTTGTCAAAGTACATATTATTTTATCAGTTGCCATCATCAAAAAGGGGGAAATTGTTAAGTCAAGGACCTTTAGTTTGATGATAGCAAACCTGTGGTGTTTATCTAACATGTTTTTCAAGCTTATCATTCAGATAAACAGGGGAATAAGTGGCTTAGCACGCAAGGTTGCAAGCGCACTTAAGTTGTTAGTGGCTTAGCACACAAGGTTGCAAGCACACTTAAGTCATGAGTGGCTTAGCACGCAAGGTTGCAAGCGTACTCAGCCCATGACATGTGCCCAACCAGTTGGGCACCTGTCTGTGAGAGCTCCGGAGAACTTCTAGTAACACACAAGTAGTCAAGAACCACACTATCACATATCTCATACATCAGAAATCAAACAAGGACGGAAATGTGTTAGCAACGTCGACAAACTCACTCAGATATGTCACACCCACACAAGCAACTAGCTCACGACAAAAGGAGTAGCTCATTAATGTGCGAGATAACAAGATAAGCAACGACTATTAATGAACATCATTACATAGCTGTAATAAATTCAGAAGAGAGCATTTATGAGCATTAATTAACCAGACAAGGTCAGACAAGTTGAAGTGTGCTAGTGGTGACCGACCACTTGGGAGACGCGCCACCAACTTGCCTAATCACAAGGAAACACGTGTGCTGATAGCTTCAGAACAAGTTGGAAGATAATATGCAGTAGAGTGCGGCAATTATAATAGGAGAAGAAGAAGTAATCTACTTCTAGAGTCTACATATTCATAGGCGGTTAGTTACCCCTTAACTAATGTGTATATATACGAGAATTTACGTCCTATGTAATTCATGCTTGCGAGACAAAAAGAATAGATACAATCTGAGCAAGTGTGAGTCAAACAAGAGTATGTGTAAGTACTAGAGAATTGGTGACCTAGTGAGGACTGGGTTAGAGTGTCAATATGGGTATTCGATAGACCGACAGGTCGGGGAGCGTTCGGTGAACCGTAGGCTGATAGTCAGGTGAGGGTTAAGGACTTTAGGGGTAAAGTCGAAACTGTCCCGAGAGTCCGTGTGTGGGGTGAGGGAGATTGAGTGAATTTTGTGTGTGTAAATTCAATCGAAATGGAGTTTCCAGTTTAAGTTTATCTCGTGTCTTTCCTTAAGCTATCAAAGTTTATTTGAGTCAACGATACATCCACCACCGGTCAGGGACGCGTCAGGAGCGCCAACCAGTTTCAAGGGAGCACCTAGAACTCCAACATGGTGAGTCAGGGAGCACCAAAAACCCCAAATAAATCCAATGAAGAACTCCTGAAACAAAATATAATTCCAATTTCCAGAACACCACAATTTCACATCACGTGAAGAAATCACAATCTCCATCTACCAAATCACCCGTTTAGTTCCTCAAAAATACCTTTGGTGACAGAAAAACAATCCACCGCAATAAACCACGATGAGCATAGAATTTACCTGATCGTTCCCTCAACTCAGTAAGACAAATCAACAGAATCACCAATAATGTTCATCGCCGACACCGGTGTCTAGATTACAACAACGCATAATCAGACATCAATGAACTCAACCAAATAAATCAACATACTATCTAAACAATATCTTTACCTAGTATAACTTTATATGGCACCAGGGAAGTGATTTAACGAGAGAAAAAAGATGAGCGTGAGTTAAGAGTTTTTGAGAGAGAAGAAACGTACTGGCTGCATGTTGAGGATGAAGGAGCGATGAGAAAGATCATGGTTTAAATAAAAATAAATTAAGGAAAGAGAAATATTAATATAAATTAAATAGTTAAAAAAATCACTTCTATAAGAGTAAATGAATTAATTATATAATGTAAATAATTTAGAAGGAGAATTCAAATAATCAGCATTGTAATTACTTTAGAGAATATACTACATAATGACATTGAGAATCATCCGGAGGAAGGGTCAACTTCTAACAATATCCTTTTAGGAATTAAGGAAATAATACTCTAATTTGAAATAATAGAAGAATGTAATTGAGTCGTTGTAACAAGATAGGAAAGAGAGTAAATAGCTAGGGAAAAAATTAATAAGTATTTATTTGACATAGGAATGAGATAAAAATAAAAAGAAATATAGTAAAACAAAATCAGAAATTCTAGTAAGGGAAATATAATTACTTTAAAGAATGATCTAGAATACTAATGATGGAAATATCGGAAGAAGAATAAGGGGCTTAATATATTATTAATTTTGAAGAAGTCAAATGGGATTTGAACTCTTAAAGTTAGGGATAATTTACCAACAGGAAGTAAAATTGAATTTGAATTCTAGGAATTAAAATTAATAAATTCAGAAAAGTAATTCTAGAATTTAAAAGTCATTGAATCATCTGTGGAAGGTTGAAGGAATATTTAGATAACGAAAAATATAATATTAAATAGAGTAAGGAAATTGTAGATAATTGTAAACATTTATGTAAATGTCTATAACTATTAAAAGAAGGGGAAAGAAAACGGTGTAGGGAAATTGTTTAACTTCCCTAGGCCACTAACATTACTAATTTTGGCTAATCATTCCTACCATATATTATACAATTCCAAACTCGAAAATTCGTGGGTATTTCACTAATAATGAGGCGGAGTACAAAGCTCTTATCCAAGGACTGGAAGTAGCCACTGCCCTAGGGGCAATAGGTTTTCAAAATTAAAAAAAAAACACACTTTAAATAAATTTTAAAAAATAAAACTCCCTCTTGAAGTATACTTAGACTCCATGCTCGTCATGAGACAAAATGACAACATTTATGAAGTAAGAAAAGCTCTCGAGATACTTGATGAAAGTCCAAGAACTGAAAGCAAACTTCTAGAGATGTGAATTAAAACATCTTCCTCGAGACAGGGTATGGCTGGAGGTCAAAACCAATTCAAGCCTTGATGAAAATCAAGTGCTAACTGTCGAGTCGGCCGCATCAGAAAAATCCTGGATGACCCCGGTCGTGGATAATATCCTAGAAGGAAAATTGCCCTCAAGTGAAAAGGAGGCAAAACAATTAAAAGAAGAGCCGCATCTTTTTTCTTCAGGAACAACCAACTTTACAAAAGACCATTCACAAGGCCCGAACTCAAATACATTACAAAGGAAGAAGGAAACAAGCTCATAGAGGAGATACACGGAATAACCTGTGGAAATCACCACGGGGAAAGGACTGTAACCCATAAAATTTTGAGATTACGGTACTTCTGGCCAGAGATGAAGATGCATTGCAAAGAGTACATTAAAAAATGTACCAAATGCCAAGAGTACGGCAACAAAATACACAATCCTCCGACCGAGCAAAAAGCCATCCTTTCTCCTGTCCCTTTTGCTATGTGGGGATTAGACATCATCGGGCCGCTCCCAGAAGCATCCCATGGGAGATTTAAATTCATTTATGTGGCCATCGACTACTTCAAGAAATGGGTAGAGGCAATGCCAATAGTGTCCATCATAGCCAAAAAGTCATAGGAATTCATTTGGAAACATGTGGTGTGTAGATTCGGGCTCCTGAGAGTGATAATTACAGACAATGGAGTCCAATTCAACTGTGCCAACTTTCGAACATTCTACGAAGAATGGAAAATCGATCTAAGGTTCGCATCAATAGCACACCCACAAGCAAATGGGCAGATTGTCAAGGCCCTAAAGAAGAAAATAAACGATAAAAAAGGAATGTGGGCAGAAATGTTGCCTCAAGTCCTCTAGTCCTATCGAACAATAGAGAAAGGACCAATGAGAGAGACGCCTTATAGGTTAACTTATGGCCTAGAAGCAGTCATTCCGACCGAGATAATTATACCATCAATCCGGTGGGAATCTTATGATGAGCAGCTTAACAACGATGGTATACAAGATCACCTCGATCTCCTCAGAGAAATCAGGGCCGTGACAGAAATAAAAATGACAAAGGATAAGTCCAAAGTTTAGAGGTATTTCAATCGCAAGACAAGGGAGCAGAGCTTCCTCCTAGGAGAACTGGTTTTCCGGGAAGTTAAGCAGCCAAAAAAGCTCGATCCTCAGTGGGAAGGGCCATTAATTATTCATGAAAAGAATGGTTGGCCTCATATCGATTGAAAAACACAGAAAGATATGAGCCACCGCACTCTTGGCACACGGAATGTTTGAAAAAAAATATATCTATAATTTTTTTTCTCAAATATTAATCAAAATAAAGGTCATTTTTTGAGAAAAAATAAAAATTCTCACAGACTATCATGCCTTGAAAGAAACATCCGGCCAACGTGCCGCAGGCTATCATGCCTTGAAAGCAACACTCGGCCAACGTGTCGTAGGCTATCATGCCTTGAAAGCAACACCCGGCCAACGTGTCGTAGGCTATCACGCCTTAAAAGTAACACCTGGTCGGTGCACCACAGGCTTCTATGCCTTTTTCTTTTAAAAAAATGGTGTATTAAAGGCTGAATACAACTGGCCTTTGTGCCAAAATTACATGACACCATTATACCTTTTTACTTCTTAGAAAAAATAAAATGGGTCTAAAATTGTTTCTTTACTAGTTATTGGAACGACGGTCGCTCCGCACAAGTCCAATAGCAAGTAGCAAGAAAGAAAAGTAAATACACAGTTCTAGGAGATAAAAGGTTGTGATCCATTAAAAACCAGGATGGTTACAGGACTAATGTATAAATTAAATTTAGAATTTACAAAAACTTCCACTAATTACCAAAACCCCCCACTTCTATAAAAAAAACTAATGATCAACATTTGAAGGTCTTTCTACAGTTGATTCATTCTTGTGCAGACGATCATTGGAGGTATTTTTGTTCAACTTCTGAGCATCTTCACTTATGGGAGGAAGTTCCCCACCAGGGTGCGCCATGCGCCACCAGACGCCAAGTATGAAGCCTGGGCGGGCGCAAAACATGCCTGGCCAGGGAGACGCCCAAACTTCTCACTCTCTTCATAAAAATGAGTCTTCTTGGCCACCTCCTTGAAGTTAAGCTGTGCACATAGGCCCTCATCTGGAAGATCCCCCTTCTGGAGAAAATATTGCATCACAGCCTGACGACACATGTTTACAGCCTTCCCGCATTATGAAGAAAGTATCTCCTTCAGGTGGGAGATAACAGTACTCTACCTCTGGGATTCTTCCTGGATTTGGCGAGTAAAAGCCATGTGCCGTGAAACTTGACCTTCAAGAGTTTGTACCAAGGCACGAACCGGTCACGACTGGAGTTGGCAACAACTAGCTCATCGGTCAAGTTACTGATCTAATCATTCAAGTCTCCAATGAGTTTGATAAAGCCTTCAGGGTCTGGTTCTATACAAGAAAAAAAAACATGGGAAAGGAAGATGAGAGGAAGAAAATATAAAAAGAGAGAAGCTAAGATTGGAAAGATTATGTACCTCTAGCAGAAAGTTTTGCATTTTCCAACTGGAGGAGAGATAGAGAGGCTTCCATGTTTTTAACCATCTCTTCAAGGGAAAACTTCTCCTCCAGGGAGGTTCCCATATCCCTGACCTTCTTCTCAAGAGCATATTTCTCCTCTTCCAGTACAGATATCTTATGAGCAAAGGTGTATCTTTCTTGCTCATGGGCAACCCTCACTTGCTCTTCAAGTGCGGCCTTCTCTTTCGCTAGCGCAGCCTTCTCTTCTACAAGTACGGTCTTCTCTTGTACAAATACAACCCTCTCTTCCATCAGCATAGTCTTCTCCTCCACCAGCGTGACATTCTCTTGGATGAGCCTAGCTTTTTCATCTACCAGCATGATATTTTCTCGAATAAGCTTAGCTTTTTCTTCCTCGAGGGTGGCATTCTCCTTCTCAAAAGCATTTTTTGCTTCTATGAGGATAGCTATCTCGTGAGCAAGATTAGCTTTTTCTCTGTCATGCGCCGCCCAGGCCTGCCCCAGTAAAACCTCCAAATCAGAAAGACTACAATGGTCATTCCTTTCTTCAATGTAAAGATTTCGTACCTGTTTCAAAAAAGCTTCCTCCGTTTCTAAGGGCTGAACTCGACCTCTAAGAGCGAAGATCTTATCCCTCAGCTTCCTCAACTAGGCCTCATAGTCATCACACTGCCTGGTACATTCTGACCGCACACTGTCAAGTTCGTTTTTCAAGACCAAGGTCCTCTGGTTCACTCGGCTGGCTATTTCATTATTGACATTGTCAATATAGCTATCATGGACAGAGCGAGATATGTCTAGCTCCTCTTTGGCGTTATTAGCTCGACATTCATCATATAGAAGCTTGGACCTCAACATATTCATGTGGACTTCCACACTTTGAGCCATGGCCATTGTCTACAAAAAAACACAAAAAGCACACACAATAAAGTTTTATAAACAGTAAAGGAAAGCGTAAAAGAGAACCGTACAAAAGGGAAGGGAGTTCAAATTTGAAATATCCCTTGCCACATGTAGTCGAGCATCTCCTCCAAGGAATAGCTCATAATGGCATCCGCACTACCTTTTCCAACCCTTATCCTTTCCTTGATGCTGGTGAAAGTGCAAGAAGGCACAAATATACCATCAAGAGAGCCCAGCCTCTTGCTGGCATCTTTCCAAACTTCAAAATATGAGTGGTTGGCGATAGGCACAACCGGCAAGGACTCGCCGCAGCGGTCGAACCATCTTTCCATATCAGACAGACCGCATAAAAATTTATTGGCTGGAGGTGGAGGTGTTGAGGGTGAAGCAATATAGTCTTCCCGCATTTTGCTCCGAAGTTCTGGATTCTCGGGAACCGCCCGGTACTCTGCCTAAGGATCAGAACCTTCCGCTTCAAGAGAACCCTCCTCACCTAAGACATTAGGAGCTGTGGTGTCCGTCGCTTTAGGATTTTTGACAATTGTTTTTCCTTTGTCTAATTTCGGCTTCTTTACCGTCTTCTTGCTTAGTTTTTTCAGATAAGCTTCTTGAGCGGCAGCAACAAGGGGGGAGCGACCGGTCGGAGCACCCTTGGCAGAAGGAGGATCTGAAACCAAAACAGAACAGATATAATAAGTGAACCAAACAAAACACAAGGAGGAAAAGAAATGGAAGAAAAACAAGCACCTCTACTCTGAGGCTCGAGGCCTAGAGTCATTTCCGTAAGAATAGGGTCGCAGGTCGTATCTAAAGAAAAATAGCCCATTAAGTCAGGGAACAAATCATAAATTAGGGTTAGATACCCAGACTCCCGGCCTGTACGAGGGCTAAGGTTCAGGCCGGACCCAGGGGTAAGTGGAAGGAACCCATGACGCCTAGACTCTAAACTCTTGTGCCAAGTACCTGACTCGGATGGTTCCCTAATTTTTTCTTTCTTTTTATTCCTCGATAGGTCCTCGTCACCATCATTTATTTGCCTCTTCTTAGGAGCAGGGCTCCTTCTGTTAAACTTCTAGTGTAACACCCCTCTCCTTAAACACGCAATAATCTCTCTCGAAGCAATAAATAAAACATCTTACAGCGGAAGAATAAATAATAACAACAATACTCACTCGGGTGTCACCGGCCATTACTCGCCCATGCGAGTAACGAAGCCAAACTATATCCAACAACCAACAAAAACAAACTGCTAATCGCTGTGATAACGAGATAACTCCTATACATCATACTAAGTCCATAAACCATAAACGTCGACAAGTGAGCGTCTACCCAATCTCGAATATACATAACCGTACCATAATACAATCCTCAGTCTGACATCATTATACAAATAAATTTCATGTGTGGTAATTAAAATAAACTCTAACTACCATGTTCCTGCACTTCGGCTTCGCCGATAATCAACAACCTGCACAATGAGTGTAGTCTCAGCGATAAACGCGGAGTATGCCGGGCCTGGACCCTAATGGTCACTTAATCATTTTAACCATCTTGTTATTAGATTGGTTTCATGCTTTTCCATTTTACAGTTATATTCAATACTGTCATAAAATATCACAAACAACAATTGTATATCGAACATATCGAATAATAATACTGAATAACGCCGTAGCGAACACCATCCTTAGTTAATTTAATTTGGCCTTCAAGGCCCCATCCATCCAAACCATGTTAATTAAATACCAGTTGGGTGTCGTGTTGAGACAACCCGATAACCTCACCATGGACAATAGTCCTCCCATACACACGAAGGTGCTCATTTCGCCAGAGGTCCGGAGGCCCCTGACTATTCACTTCGCCTCGTAAGGCGTCCATATAAAGGCCGTAGCCACCTGACCCACGATCCAAATAGGGCTCGTTGGGTATAAACCTGGAGCGGAACCCGATCGGGAACCCCTCAGTGATCACAAATGCGCAACCAGGTAGTTCGTAAACTACACTGGATACCTTACCTCAACTCACACCATCTCTCTCTCATAATGTTTAAGATATGGTCTTAGTCTTATGGAGAATATAATTTATTAATTAGCTGCCCAATGGGTCTCGCGCATACCTAGAAGTAATCTAGGTTATATTCATGTTCGAGATCCATGCTCTAGAGACCGACAATGTCGTGACACATACCTAAGTGTTTTACTTAGGTTACCATATACTTAATATTAATACTAAGGGTATTATATCAAGTAACCGTCATGTTATCACATTAAACGCATATGTATGTTTATATAAGTCGATCTATAGTCGACGTAGTGTTAGTCCCGTAGGACGTTCGTGCATAAATAATTAATGTAGTAACACATAACCACATACGCATATCCAAAACACATAACACACAAGTGATATCAACCAAATCCGAGCCCAAGGAATTCCTTAGGACAACCCAGATCAAACCCCTTTACATACCGTACACCTTAGACCAAGGATGCGTAGTGTAGACCACTAGCTCGTCAAGCGCCTTCGTCTGAAGTATGATATAAATGGTAATAAACTATAAGTCAGTCTCCATGACTAACTAAATCCGGTATTTCCGAATAACAAGTAGCCCCGACAGTTCATCCCCGGATTTCTACAGTTAATTGTTACGGGTTTCTCTAAACCAGTCGGCTTTGTTACTAAAACTCGTATGTCGAAATGTTTCGACTGTTAAGTTTAATTTGTTATATTTCTTTAATCTTATCCATCATTTAATTTAGGTATATAACCTATAGTTGCATGTATGCATGCATTATTTGTTATATTGTATTATTTTTCCACCATCCATTATAATACATTATATTATATAATCCATTATCTTTAGTAAACTATATTTCCATTTAAAAACTTATAACATATAGTTTATAAACTATTTCCATGTAATAATCTCCACCATTATATTATATGGTTTCCAACAATAATATATATCCATCCTTATATACATTATTTTCGCATATGTATATATATATTTACCAATATAGGTAAGTTCATGAGTTATAAAACTCTTATATTATATGTTACATTTTATCATCTTATATTAGATGATTATTCCCATTAGTTGTATTATATTATACAACTTATATTAAGATTATTATCCTAATATGATGTAACAATTTATGTTGTATAATTACAACTCCTAAGGTTTATTCAATATATACCTTAGTTTATAAATCTTATTTATTTATAGTTTGTCACATTACTTAATGTGAATATCCTTACTTGTATTAATTCCATTAACACCATGTAATTGTTATAACATTTATAACATTGTAGACCTTAGTCTAAAATTCATTTTCCATCTCTTAATAATTCGGTACAGCCATATATTTTATTTAAATTCCATTTTGACCACATAACATTATGTAATGTTATACCATATACTAATATCATATAATCTGATATTTTTATTTCCTTTAAACTTATAACCTATAGTTTTTTTATACAAAACTATTTTTAATGCTGCATAGGCCTATACATTTAAACCTTATTCTTTTCCATTACCCATAGTTTTCTTTATTTACAAAATCATCCCATAATTTATACCATATTATATATAACATATAATATAACATTTTTAACTTATAAAAGGTTATAACCTAAGGTTATTTTATTTAATAACCGAACAGACCATGATTCTATTCTAAATTAATTTCCAACCCCTTTAACTTTCCAAATTTATAATTTGGCCCCATATATAATGTTATATGATATATATATATATATATATCATATATTATAACATTTTAAACCTTAATATTAATATAACCTATGGTTATATGGTATTATAATTTCCGAACAGACCTCAATATATATTCTATATTATTTTTCGACCCACCAAGTTTCTATAATTGCCATTTGGCCCACTTTATGACATAAAGTATTATAATAACATTAAAACTATATATTATACATATATCTTATTATATACTCTTATATTAATCTAAAAATCACCAAATTTTACCCAAGGGTTATAATTAACATTACTAACCCATATATTCTCGGTTATCACTATTCCACCTCATATATTTATCCAAAGTGTCACAATGACATAATAATTATATATTATACATATATAGTTTATTTTAATTCCAAAATCAACCAAATAAATTCCTAAAAATTCCTAATTGCCCATGGGTGTTTATAATACCATTTTACACCCTTAACTTTCGGTAATAACATATATACCTCATATGTTATAAAAATGTTACAATTAAATACTTATCTTATTATAAAACATTAAATAAGTTATTTAACTTATCTAATTTGGTCAAAGCCTACCATATGGTCAAGGTTGACATCCTTAATATTGCCTTGACCATTAATTTCCATATATTACAGTTTATACCCCATATATTTCAGAAATTACCATTTAACCCCAAAACTTTATAAAATCTTATAATTTTTATTTTAAATCCTTTTAACCTCTAATTTTCGGCTTAATTAATATATAGCCCCCAAATTTAATTTAATTACACTTTATACTCCAATTCCTTACGGTAATATATATTTGCTACTTAAACTTAATTAAAACCTTGTAAATACATAAATAAAACGGCCTAAAGTACATGGCCTTATTACAAACATTAGCTTATAAAATAAATTACACATAAATGCCCAAAAATGCTTTAAACTCTCGGCCTCTCCCATATGTTTTCCATATTTACCAATTTTCCACATAATGTCTTAAATTTGACAATTATGTTAGTTAATTACTTATATAAATTTACTAAACCATTCCTTAATCACCTAAGGTCAAAATAAGACCTTAATAACCATATTCACTCGTGGCATATATTATACACATATGTATAAGCACATATTAATATACCAAGTGAAGGTTTAAGTGATTTATACCTTATTTTTGCCAAGTTTAGGCCTTGTTTGGCCACGGCTGCTTAGGAACAATTTTCCACAGCTTAGTTTACATGTTTTCAAATAGAAATTAAGGCATGATTAGTCTCCAAACAAGAGCTAACCATAAGAAGTGTTTAATGTATATTTTCAAGGTAAAATTTACCTTAGAATAACAAGGCAAGCTAAGGTGTTCTTCGGCCTGTTTTTAAAGAAGAACAAGAGCATCAAAAGGTCTCCTAAATAAGTTTTAAAACCAGAATAAATCAGCTAAGAAGATGGCTAATTTTCTCCTTGATTAAAATGACAAAAATGGTGTTTTTGGCATGGATTTGGCTATTCCTTGAAGCTCTTGATATACCAACTGAATAATCATGTTAAGAAGAAGATTATAAGCCTAAGGAAACAGGTTTTACAATCGGTAATGAAACGAAACAAGATATAAGTGCTTAAAGCATATTTTTATACCTTAAGAACAAGATTGGAATTATTCTCCTTCTTCCCTTGTTAAAGCCTAGAATTACCCTTCTTTTAACCTCCTAAACAACCTAGAACCATGGATGGAAATGGTTGATGCTTAGCTCAATAGAAGGAGGAAAGAAAAGTGAAGAGAATGAACATAAAATGGCTTAATAAGCTTACCTATGTCAATTGGTGTTCTCTTCTGAACTTGGTATGTTCCTACGGTTTTGGAGAAGAAAAAGAGAGGATGAAGGTGCTTGAAGTCGGCTGGGAAGAAGGAAAATGAGGTAAGAAAGCTAGTTTTGCTTTTTATGTTAATTAATGTTACTTTATGAAATAGTAAATCATGATTCATTAGATTGGCTAGATATTTATGTTGCTAATGGGTAAGAATGAAAGCTAAGTGGGTGGAAATGGAAGGCTTGGTCAATGGATGACATTTGACCATGGTTTAAGTTAAGTAATTAAATGTTATTTTTGGGTACTATTCATCCAAAATCACCCATTTTGTTTTTGTGTTCCTTACATGATAATTGATCTTAGGAATCCAATTTTATATCAAATAGAGGTCGTAAGACCTTTAAGGTTTCTTAGAGCACATTTTTGCCCTACTTGACCTTGAAGCATGTAAATGCTTGTTCTTTGTGTTGTAGTGTTGTCCAATGATCTTAGTATGTTTATTTATGTGATAATATGCTTAGGAAAAAGTTTTAGGTCCTAAGAAGTTCATTTGGGTATGTATTTACCCTAAACAGTCAAAGGGTGCGATATCTTGCTTTGTGTTGACCATTGTTGTTCTCAATTGACGTTTAAGGCATGTTTAGGCCTTAATTAATGTGATTAGATGTTTAATCCATGTTTTATAGTTTAAGGTATTTCAATCTACTCCCCTTAAAAAGACTTCATCCCGAAGTCGCTCCATCCAAATAGGTGTTTTAATAACTACCCATATAACCCATAATGTATATCTACATGATATATCATTTACACCCATCGTATTGTGCTTATACCGCACATAGCCATCACTTTGTGGCGTTAGTTTAATCATATATGGATATAGGTGATCCATCAGCACCATTATTTCCTATCAATTCTACAACCCTGACAACCTCCCCGAGGTGTCCATAACGTACCATCCTTCCACATTCCATATCTAATGATTCATTTCGTATCCAAGAGATACCATATGTAATCATTCTACAAGGTAATATAAATATATATCACAAGTATCATAAGAAAGTATTACACACATGGGTGTATATACATCATTCAAACAGGTATCTCATACGATACATACATACAAGTGCACATCACACACAAACAAACCAACAACGTACGCCCCGTGTACCAAAATTAACCAACAAAACCTTGTATGCCCCGCATACCACCAATTCACTGTATGCCATGCATACGAAACAAAAAAATAAACAAACCTCGTATGCCCCGCATACCACAAACTACTGTATGCCCCGCATACGAAACAACTTAGTGCACACGTGCATAGCCAAGAGGCTCTACCCCCCTTAAAAAGGGTTACGCCCCCGTACCCTACAAGTATACAACAGCCGCTCAACAAGGAGCGCTGGATACTTGGCTCTCATAGAGTTCTCCAACTCGTGGATTATCCTCATATTAGAGAGACGGGTATGACTCTAGCCCTTCCGGGCTCCACAATAAATAAAGGGTGTGGCTCTGATCTATTTGTGTTCTCTCCCGAATTCATCCTAATGGGCCCACTCGCTCCGTATTGAGGTGCAGACCCATGAACATAGGCTCAGTTTGCCTCTTTTCATTACTGTGTATCCTCTCGTTTGGATCACTAGCGTACATGCGTGTGTCTTCACTCACTGATATTCAACTTGAGGTGTAATAAGACATTGGCTATTGTTAGTACTCAGTGCTCTTTGCACTTGTCTTTGTAATACTAAGACGTACCAGCCTACATGTCCACGGAGATAATGCTTGTCATCCGCGTCTCCAAGTGGTCTATTTCCGGTATAACACACTGTTGTAGTTCTTTGATACACACTCGTGTTGATATCCATTGCATCTTTCTGTATTCCCACTAGATTAATAACTGCACAAGTGCAATACCAAAACACTCAGTCCTATAGAGTGCAGAGGAATAAACTCTCAGCAACTAATATCTAATGAGTCAAACAGATAAGATGAATGAACTATCATGTGAGTGGTACATTCCAAGTCCATTGTTCCATGCTTAAGGTATCTGCTAGTATATTAGCTTTGTCTCATCATCATTGCGTAGTCACGCGTTTCTGTCCACATCATCTCGTAGGTTTCCTCTGGATTGCAAGAATTTGCTTGATCCTTATGAGGATTCTACATATTATTCGTCCATAATGGGTTTTCATGTTTCTATCCTTAGTGTTCACATCCTTGAAAGGTTTCCTTGTCTTCACTGTGTACTGTCTACTGCTCTCTGTTGAAGGTTCTTAGTTTCTCTAGCCCGTTGGTTTAACTGCGGCTCTTCTCGTCCATCTTCGAGGTAATCTGCATTACTGTCCTTAGTACGGAGTTGACTACTTCTCGTGTTCCTAACACTACTTGTCTACATACATGGGGTACCGTACTGATACATTACTACTTACCCGACTAACTCATAAATAAGTTTGTCAGGCCCACATGCTCCTATCGGAGTGCGGTCATTCCATGTCTCGTTTAGTAAACTGGTAATGTCTGTCACACGGCTATTGTGAAGTATTTTGTTGTCAATCTCCCTTTTGATGGATGTCCTTTTAGTTGTTTATTAGTTCCAGTTATCGGTTATCTTATTATAAGTGTTATTGCCCTAGTGGCATCGGTGGTAAGTTGTGCCATAAGCCGGCGTTATTCAGCTTGGTGTAAGTAAAATCTGTGCTATATTTAGAAAAAGTTGCTCTTCTAATTCGATCTCATTGAGTACAACACATATTCATTTCCTCCCTGTTTATCATGATCATATCTCATCCATAGTTCATTTTCGTTCCCTCATCCGTTAAATTGGATATATTGCAGATTGCATAATAGCTTGAGCAACTTGGCTCTTCACTTCCCAACCATCCTCACTGACGGTGGTGCATCTACAAAGGGTATGCTTGTCCATAAGGACTAAACATTCATCACTAGTAGTGATTAGCATTAAATGCGGGTATACACTGACGGTATTTGGCTAATAAGCCCTGTCTGAAAATTCTTGAACAATTAAACTGGTGTGGTTTACAATTGTAGTGGTTAGACTAACGGTCTTCTCGAGGTTTCACAGATTTCTAATCTTAAGGCTTGTATGAAAAGTTGATATGAAAATTGGTATTAAAATTTTAGTATATATAAGAGATTAAAATTTAGTGGCAGTTGCAGTTGCAGCACTTGTTGTGGCAAGTGCGCAAGGCAGATGGAAATTTCAGTGGTTTGATTGTCATAGCGCTTGCAATAGCAAGTGCGCCATGCAGGTGGAAAAATTGGTTCAGTAATTACCGGTCTCATTGACTCTGCGTCGTTGAGTATGGGCTACATGATAATGTAAGTGTTAACATCCTGTTCATATATATACACGGTCTGTCAAGGTTACTGGTATCGAGTACACATAACTAATCTCAAAAGTCATACACAAAAAGGCGAGTGGTCAATGACACACTCCCACATATTTACAACATATCTCTTTCTAACATCAAAGGTAAGTACATAATAAGGTAAGCAAAAGTCTTCCACCAGCGGTCTCTTGGAGTTCAGGGTACTCATGCCCTATCTACTCCCTTTCCTCTCTGGGCTCCAGCATCAGTAGATGTCTGGCCATCCTGACCGCCTCGTGGTACTCCAGATCCTCCATCTAAGGTCTTCTGAGTATTCCTTGGTGGCCTGTAGTTACGGCCCTCAGGGTTCATCCAACACTCGAACTCCCGGTGGCCCTCTCTCTTGCAGCACCGACACTCGACTTTGCGGCCACTACAGTCGACCCCAGGATGATCCTTCCCATAACGCTTGCAATAGAAATGGCGCTGGGGCTGTCCGGTGCCTGATGGTAGTATTTAGTTTAAGTTAATCTGATGATATAAAGGTTAGGGTTACAATTGAATTTAAGAGGTAGGCGTTCTCACCCTTAGGAGGCGCAGATCTCAGAGGCTGAGCATCTATAGCTGGGCCGGTCAACTGAAGGACGGGCTCTTTCCCCTTAGCTCCCTGGTGACCCTGCTGCCCTTTCTTCTGAAAGAATTTCCTGTTTAAGGTTTCGGGTCAGCATTCATAAGGTATTTAATATGATAAGTAGTTTAGAATGGGATAAGTCCTTACTTTCCCTTCTTCTGGCTATCGCCTGGAGATGCTCCTCCACCCTCAGACTCTCCCTCAGGGTTCTTTCTCTTCTTAGTCCCGAGAGTCTCTTCCCGAGTCTGGAGCATTAGCTCCGTCCTCGAGGCAGCGTCATAACACTCCTGAAATCTCATTGGTAAGTTCTCACAAAGTTAATCAGTAATGTAGTAAGTAAAGAATTTACGGCTTTCATGTTAATACCTGGATAGTAGAATAGAGGGTACCACCCATCGCCATCCGGATGCGAAACAACAATCCCCCCCGGAACTTCTTGACCTTCACGGTCTCTAATTAATCAACACCGGGGATGAAGTCCAGCAGACCAATGAATCGAGCATAGTACTCATCCACGGTTAGACCTCCCTGGGATAATGTCTCAAACTCACGCCACTTCTTCTGCTTGAGACGTGCCGGGTAGTACTTCCCCCTCAGCAACTCGACAAAGGCAGCGCACGAAAAGTCGGGCGTAGCCAAGTGATGGTCCTTGACCAACCTCCACCAAGTGCTGGCTGCATCCTTCAGATGGAAAGCAGCAATGACAACCTTCTTGTCGGCAGGTACTTGCAAAGCTTCGTAGGCCTTCTCATGTTCAACAATAAAACGCTCTAAGGCTACGGGGTCTGGCTCCCCTGAATATGTAGGTGGTTGGGTCTCGGTAACTGACTTCAGCCAGTTCGTTTCCCTGGGTTGTGGCGGGTGGGCTAGTGTTCCTCTAATTTGAGTACCAAGCTGTGCGAGAACGGCAGCAATCGTCTCTGCAACTCCTGGAATCACGGGGTCACCGCCTCCACCTCTACCAGTACCACGCCCTCTAGTTCCCCCAGACATCTGTAGTACAGTATGTCACATAAATACTCGGTAATTTACTGTACACAACCAGTAGATATTGAATTGCCTTTAAGGCTAATATATCACGCAATTTGCGTTACTAAAAACAATATCTTTTAAGACGAGTCATCTCGTACCTCACAAACGTTTCCCGTAATTTCCCAAGTCCTAAGCTCACTGATACCACTTTTTGTAACACCCCTCTCTTTAAACACGTAATAATCTCTCTCATAGCAATAAATAAAACGTTTTACAGCGGAATAATAAATAATAACAACAATACTCACTCGGGTGTCACCGGCCATGCATTACTCGCCCATGCGAGTAACGAAGCCAAACTATATCCAACAACCAACAAAAACAAACTGCTAACCGCTGTGATAACGAGATAACTCCTATACATCATACTAAGTCCATAAACCATAAACGTCGACAAGTGAGCGTCTACCCAATCCCGAATATACATAACCGTACCATAATACAATTCCCAGTCTGGCATGGTTATACAAATAAACTCCATGTGCGGTAATTAAAATAAACTCTAACTACCCTGTTCCCGCACTTCGGCTTCAACGATAATCAACAACCTGCACAATGAGTGTAGTCTCAGCGATAAACGCTGAGTATGCCGGGCCTGGACCCTAATGGTCACTTAGTCATTTTAACCATCTTATTATTAGATTGGTTTCATGCTTTTCCATTTTACAGTTATAATCAATACTGTAATAAACATGCATGGAAAACATAACCATCCATCCAATCAAACAGTCATAAAATATCACAAACAACAATTGCATATCGAATAATAATATTGAATAAACGCCGTAGCAAACACCATCCTTAGTTAATTTAATTTGGCCTTCAAGGCCCCATCCATCCAAACCATGTTAATTAAATACCAGTTGGGCGTCGTGTTGAGACAACCCGATAACCTCGCCATGGACAGTAGTCCTCCCGTACACATGAAGGTGCTCCTTTCGCCAGAGGTCCAGAGGCCCCTGACTATTCACTTTGCCTCGTAAGGCGTCCATATAAAGACCGTAGCCACCTGACCCACGATCCAAATAGGGCTCGTTAGGTATTAACCTAGAGCGGAACCCGATCGGGAACCCCTCAGTGATCACAAATGCGCAACCAGGTAGTTCGTAAACTACACTGGATTCCTCACCTCAACTCACACCATCTCTCTCTCATAATGTTTAAGATATGCTCTTAGTCTTATGGAGAATATAATTTATTAATTAGCTGCCCAATGGGTCTCACGCATACCTAGAAGTAATCTAGGTTATATTCATGTTCTAGATCCATGCTCTAGAGACCGACAATGTCGTGACTCATACCTAAGTGTTTTACTTAGGTTACCATATACTTAATATTAATACTAAGGGTATTATATCAAGTAACCGTCATGTAATCACATTAAACACATATGTATGTTTATATAAGTCGATCTATAGTCGACGTAGTGTTAGTCCCGTAGGACGTTTGTGCATAAATAATTAATGCAGTAACACATAACCACATACACATATCCAAAACACATAACACACAAGTGACATCAACCAAATCCGAGCCCAAGGAATTCCTTAGGACAACCCGGATCAAACCCCTTTACATACCGTACACCTTAGACCAAGGAAGCGCAGTGTAGACCACTAGCTCGTCAAGCGCCTTCGTCTGAAGTATGATCTAAACGGTAATAACCTATAAGTCAGTCTCCATGACTAACTAAATCCGGTATTTCCGAATAACAAGTAACCCCGACAGTTCATCCCCGGATTTCTACAGTTAATTGTTACGGGTTTCTCGAAACCTGTCGGCTTTGTTACTAAAACTCGTATGTCAAAATGTTTCGAATGTTAAGTTTAATTTGTTATATTTCTTTAATCTTATCCATCATTTAATTTAGGTATATAACCTATAGTTGCATGTATGCATGCATTATTTGTTATATTGTATTTTTTTTCCACCATCCATTATAATACATTGTATTATATAATCCATTATCTTTAGTAAACTATATTTCCATTCAAAAACTTATAACATATAGTTTATAAACTATTTCCATGTAATAATCTCCACCATTATATTATATGGTTTCCAACCATAATATATATGCATCCTTATATACATTATTTTCGCATATGTATATATATATATTTACCAATATAGGTAAGTTTCATGAGTTATAAAACTCTTATATTATATGTTACATTTTATCATCTTATATTAGATGATTATTCCCTTATTAGTTGTATATATTATGCAACTTATATTAAGATTATTATCCTAATATTATGTAATAATTTATGTTGTATAATTACAAACTCCTAAGGTTTATTCAATATATACCTTAATTTATAAATCTTATTTATTTAGTTTGTCACATTACTTAATGTGATATCCTTACTTGTATTAATTCCATTAAACCATTAAACCATAATTGTTCTAACATTTATAACATGTAGACCTTAGTCTAAAATTCATTTTCCATCTCTTAATAATCGGTACAGCCATATATTTTATTTAAATTCCATTTTGACCACATAACATTATGTAATGTTATACCATAATAATATCATATAATATGATTTTTATTTCTTTTAAACTTATAACCTATAGTTTTTTTATACAAACTATTTTTAATGCCGCATAGGCCTATACATTTAAACCTATTCTTTTCCATAACCATAGTTTTCTTTATTTACATAATCATCCCATAATTTATACCATGTTATATATAACATATAATATAACATTTTTAACTTATAAAAGGGTATAACCTATGGTTATTTTATTTAATAACCGAACAAACCATGATTCTGTTCCAAATTAATTTCCAACCCCTTTAACTTTCCAAATTTATAATTTGACCCCATATATAATGTTATATGATATATATATATATCATATATTATAACATTTTAAACCTTAATATTAATATAACCTATGGTTATATGGTATTATAATTTTTGAACAGACCTCAATATATATTCTATATTATTTTTCAACCCACCAAGTTTCCATAATTGCCATTTAGCCCACTTTATAACATATAGTTTTATAATAACATTAAAACTATATATTATACATATATCTTATTAAATACTCTTATATTATTCTAAAAATCACCAAATTTTACCCAAGGGTTATAATTAACATTACTAAACCATATATTCTCGGTTATCACTATTCCACCACATATATTTATCCAAAGTGTCACAATGACTTAATAACTATATATTATACATATATAGTTTATTTTAATTCCAAAATCAACCAAATAAATACCTAAAAATTCCTAATAACCCATGGGTGTTTATAATACCATTTTACACCCTTAACTTTCGGTAATAACATATATACCCCATATGTTATAAAAATGTTACAATTAAATACTTATATTATTATAAAACCTTAAATAAGTTATTTAACTTATCTAATTTGGTCAAAGCTTACCATATGGTCAAGGTTGACCTCCTTAATATTGCCTTGACCATTAATTTCCATATATTACGGTTTATACCCCATATATTTCAGAAATTACCATTTAACCCCAAAACTTTGTAAAATCTTATAATTTTTATTTTAAATCCTTTTAACCTCTAATTTTCGGCTTTAATAATATATAGCCCCCAAATTTAATTTAATTACATTTTATACCCCAATTCCTTGCGGTAATATATATTAGCTACTTAAACTTAATTAAAACCTCATAAATACATAAATAAAATGGCCTAAAGTACATTGCCTTATTACAAACATTAGCTTATAAAATAAATTACACATAAATGCCCAAAAATGCTTTAAACTCTCGGCCCCTCCCATATGTTTTCCATATATACCAATTTTCCACATAATGTCTTAAATTTGACAATTATGTTAGTTAATTACTTATATAAATTTACTAAACCATTCCTTAATCACTTAAGGTCAAAATAAGACCTTAATAACCATATTCACTCACGGCATATATTATACACATATGTATAAGCACATATGAAATACCCCAAATCTAATTATCATTATAAAACCATTATTTAATGGAAAATAATCCAAATATAAATCATTTCACAGACGCATGCAAACCCATGCATGAGAACGTTACGTAAAAATAGTCGTTTCTCCATAAACGATAAAACACCTTAGAAACATATGGTCAAGCATGACCTTGTATGACCTTCTAAAACTTAAACCAAATGGTCACACACTCATTATATGAATATATAAACATACTTCCTAGGCTATATCCAGTCAAAAACGCAAAACGCTCGGGAGTGCTCACGCACGCCCCTTAAAGCACGAAAAGCCCGGAGGAGTGCCGAGGTGGCACGAACTCCTATAAAATTAATTCCTAGAGTTCCTAACATCATTATTAACCATTCTAAAGAAAACGAAGTGGTTTCTCAAAATTCAACAAAAACCACAGGAGGATTTCTTAGCGCTCTTTTTTGCCCGGGAGTGTCCTGATGGCCCGTAAATTATGTCATGGGTTAATGTAACCCCATATAACTCAATGTAACATCTTAATATATGTTTATTTAGCATAATAAGTGTTTATAAACACTTGGAACTCATAAAACCAATTTATTTCCCAAAATTTCCTTAGAGCACAAAAACACACCTTCGGGTGTCACGAAAACGTTTTACGCAATTGCCTTGTAGTTTTGACATGCCACGAATTAAGAATCTTAAATAGGGTTAAAATGACCCTCTAAATCAGTTGGAGGCACTACCCAAAAAGGTGATCTATAGGGGCCGATTTTATGCTCAAAAACTAGTATAAAACTTACATTAAAAATTTATAAAAGGCAAAAAACATGGTGACTCACCTTCCCATGTGTTATAATACTTAATTTCAAAGTATGTAGGTCTCATTTGACCACCAAGCTGTCAAAATAATGCAGAGGAATAAGGCCATGTGAGCTAGATACAAACAAAATGCTAAAAGTGAAAACTAGATCTAGATTCCACCTTTTTCATTTCTTAAACTTCAAGAGACATTCCATGCTTCTTCCTTGGCTCTTCATCACCGATTGAGACCCTCCATTGGAGCTTGGAGTTCGGCCACCTACAAGAGAGGAAGAAGACAAGCACAACTTAGAAAAATCAAAAGAATAAACCTTACTTTTCTTACCTTGTCTCTTAGCTCACAATTATTTCCCTCCACCTTGCCTTGTCTTGCATTATGGCCGAACACATGCTGGAAAGAGGGGCATTTATTGAGCCAATAACTCATGGAATAAACTAAAGAAAAGAATGGTCAAATGACATTAAAAATTAACAAAACAAAAATCAAATTCCAAATTGCATTCTTGCATTTACGTGAGCTTAGCCTCATTTCTCCTCCTTGCACACTTCACTCACGAATTGGTAAGGCTCTCTCCTCTCTCTTCTTGCTTCATCTTCTTCCTTTGAAGCTCTTAAGTCCATTAATGGAGTTTTAACTTCTATCTTCATCTTTAAGGTAATTTCCTAGCATTTCTTGTCAAGCCTTGAAGCAAAACTCTTCCTAGCACACCATAGCATTTCGGCATCAACTAATGTTCCAAGGAGGTTGTCCAAACCAACATTAAACCAAGGAGCTCTCAAGGTTATCTTAAGGTAGTTTTCAAGCTTGAAAATCCTTAAAGCACATTTTATTGTGTAACCGATTTCTATCTCTTCTAAGGCTCTCTTCTTCTTCATTTTCATGAAGGAAAACTTGTTCTTCATCCACCTTAAGTGAGCCGAAATTATAAGGAGAAAAACTTAAGGTAAATTCTTGTAAAACTACTTACAAATCTACTTAAGATCTTTATTGAAGATCTAACTCCTAAACTCCTTCACCACTTGCATATAACCGAAGTGGAGCATCAAAATTTCATTGGAGAAAGCTTGGAGATTCAAGAAGAGTTCAAGCACTTAACCACCTTTGTTAAGAAGTAAGTTTACTAAGTAAATCTTTATATTATAAGCTTTGTTAAGCCTCTAAAAATTATACAAAAATTATGTACATCTCCTAGGTTAATTAAAACCGAAACTATATGGTATTATATGCCAAAAATATAATCTATAACATATATGGAAAATATTTACCTTAAGACACATTTTTGTGTCACAAAATTTAATTATGTTACATATAAATTCAAGCCGAAATGTCAAGGGCAAAAATACTTTATTTTGAGCTAAGAATCAATATAAGACATCACAATAATTTTTACATGAGTTATATGACTCATATGAATTTATGTATATTCATTATGACATATAAATCCACTTTTATATACTATAAGGTAGCTATTTAATTATGGCCGAATTGTCTAAGTTAAAAATAGATTTTTATGAGCTAATTATGTATATAAACTTATACTATAAAGTTTGGTGAGTTAAAAATATTTTATTAGAGCTTAAATGGCTAATTAATTAAGTTATGTGGCTTAAATGTAATTTTTACAAAGTTTGGTGAGTTTAATGTGAAAAATGAGAGTTAAGGGTCTGTTTGGTGTAATTATAATATAATATAAGGTTAGGAATTAAGTTTATGAATTTTAGATAATTTAAACAAGTGTTAAAATAACATTTTATAAAGTTTTGGGCTATTATGTAATTTATAAAAGTTTTTATGAAAGTTTGGAACTTATTAGTGGGCGAATTCATAATTAAGAGATTTATTAGGTTCACCTTCGAAATTTTGAGGAATTAAATATTTAGACTATAGTTTATAAGTTATTAAGAAACTATTATAAAGTTTTGGGATAAAAATGTAATTAAGGAAAAATAAATGACAAAGCCGAATTACTTTGGGGTTAGTTTGGTAATTTAAGAATTTATATATATATATGTTCGGCATTTATGGAGAATTAAAATTAAAACTATAGTTTATAAGGCATTATGTTAAGATTATAAGATTTTGTGGCTAAATTGCAATTATAAGAAATATATATATATAGGCCGAGAATTGGAGGAGCTAAGTTGTAATTTTCAAGAGTTACAATATTTAAAAGTATATACCAAAATATTAATGGTAGTTTTGTGATTTAATTAAATAAGGAATTAAAACTATGTTATATAAAGAGATTAGAATTTAAATGTAAAGTTTATGAATTAATGTGGTTGTTTTGTAAATAACCAAAATATAAGGGTAATAATTTAGATTTAAATAAATATAGGTCCCATGTGGATTTTTGGAGGAATTAGAAAGAAAGAATTTTGATTAAAGGAATTATGAAGATGAAACTATGACTTATATAGTTATAAGGAAATTAAAGGTAACCAATAATTATAATTTGGTTAAAGGAGGAATAATAAAAACTATAAGGATATTATGTCCATGTATGACATAGAAATATAGTTAAGAATTTATAAGTTGTTATGTCACCTAGACAATCAAAATAAATAACAAACATAGTACATGAATAAATAAATACCTTTATGTACATTAAAGGATTTATAAATAAATCAAAGGAATAACAAATAAGTTGTACATGAAATCATGAGGTAATTAAAAGAAATAAACCTCACATGAAATAACAGATACGAGATTTGTTAAAAGATCCAATAGAATTATTATATAAGGGTAACATAAATTAACCCTCTCAGTTAATCCAATTCTAGGACCTTGTTTGACCAGACGTTGACCGGGAACTAAACAAGTACAGTCTACGGTGAACGGTATGGGATTCTTGCAACCTGTTTTCTACCGGATTACACCGGCTTGTGTGCTATCTGTTGTTTGAAATAACGACCAAGATAATCAATGTAAAATGTTGCTTTATTCGTGTGCATTGTTATTATTTTCTGTGCGTGAATGATGCTAACTACGACGTGTATGTCCCACGCATACAAACACTACTATACCAGTGGATTAAATACCTGCGCTTTATTATACTGAGAACTTGTACTCAAGTCTCTCACTAACTTCACTTTATAACCAACGTCGTTATCCTAAACGTGATAACTGACAGTACACATTTCATTCTTGATTAATGCCCTTGTTTGACACCTAACAATTCCATACTACGAGAACGAGGAGCCCAGTTGGATCTGGCCATGCATGCTACGGGAGTTGTACCTGTCTCAGGTCGTCTCCTAATCAATTTACGTCGCGACGGGAGTTCTGGGTGCACTATGTCACTCACCGGCTGCGTACCGGAACAATTCTAGAGTTCGGGGTGCACTATGTCACTCGCCGGCTGCGTACCGGAACAGTTCAAGTGGAGGGGAAGACTTCATTCCTCTCGAGGGTTCGATTCCCACCTCTTCCAAGTACAGGAGTTAACTACATCATTTTCTGTGGGACTAACTACCCACCTTTCTTTTAACGAGGTCACTAAACCTTCGTTGTATTGACATACTCCTTACACCTGTCAGTCCCATCGTGCGGACCCGACTATTATCAAATGATTATAGTTCATCTAACTTGACCTTCTGAAGTCTTGTTTTATGTGACATCGTTGTCCTTGTATGGATTCTTGTTATTATCATACTATGTTTGTTTACAGCTTTACAAAAATGAACTGCATGTGTTCGACAAAGTAGTTGGTGTGGCCCGGTAGCCGATGGGCTGCACGTTTTCCATACCAGCATTGTTTGCTGAGCCCCTTTGGGGGCACCCCCATTTTTCAGGTACCTGAAGTTGAGAAGATTACCACACCGAGTGTAGGTGGGGTAGATTCAAGCTATGGGAGTATTCTTCTAGATATTTGTTTTTACTTAAGTATTTTACATTTGAGTTTGGTTCCTAGTATCTCGGATTGTATTCGTATTCAGACCGTGACTTTTGGAATTGTATTTGAAGTTAGCCTTGTTGGTCACAAGGGTGACCAACGGCATTGTAATACCGCCCGGTTGTTGTATTTATTTCCGCCGCAGTTGTATTTTATTTGGGAGTGATCGCCGTTCAGGTTATTGGATTTCGGGTTGGGGTGTTACAACATATTAATATACCAAGTGAAGGTTTAAGTGATTTATACCTTATTTTTGCCAAGTTTAGGCCTTGTTTGGCCACGGCTGCTTAGGAACAATTTTTCCACAGCTTAGTTTACATGTTTTCAAACAGCAATTAAGGCATGATTAGTCTCCAAACAAGAGCTAACCATAAGAAGTGTTTAATGTATATTTTCAAGATAAAATTTACCTTAGAATAACAAGGCAAGCTAAGGTGTTATTCGGCCTGTTTTTACAGAAGAACAAGAGCATCAAAAGGTCTCCTAAATCAAGCTTTAAAACCGGAATAAATCAGCTAATAAGAAGGCTAATTTTCACCTTGACTAAAATGCCAAAAATGGTGTTTTTGGCATGGATTTGGCTATTCCTTGAAGCTCTTGATATACCAACTGAATAAGCATGTTAAGAAGAAGATTATAAGCCTAAGGAAATAGGTTTTACAACCGGTAATGAAACAAAACAAGATATACGTGCTTAAAGCACATTTTTATACCTTAAGAACAAGATTGGAATTCTCCTCCTTCTTCCCTTGTTACAGCCAAGAATTACCCTTCTTTTAACCTCCAAAACAACCTATAACCATGGATGGAAATGGTTGATGCTTAGCTCAATGGAAGGAGGAAAGAAAAGTGAAGAGAATGAACATAAAATGGCTTAATAAGCTTACCTATGTCAATTGGTGTTCTCTTCTGAACTTGGTATGTTCCTATGGTTTTGGAGAAGCAAAAGAGAGGATGAAGGTGCTTGAAGTTGGCTGGGAAGAAGGCAAATGAGGTAAGAAAGCTAGTTTTGCTTTTTATGTTAATTAATGTTACTTTATGAAATAGTAAATGATGATTCATTAGATTGGCTAGATATTTATGTTGCTAATGGGTAATAATGACTGCTAAGTGGGCGACAATGGAAGGCTTGGTCAATGAATGACATTTGACCATGGTTTAAGTTAAGTAATTAAATGTTATTTTTGGGTACTATTCACCCAAAATCACCCATTTTGATTTTATTTTTAAACTTTGATTTAGACTTTATAATATAGTCTATCATGTCACATTAATTATATAAAGAATTTAATCTAGTCTTTAAAGTGACCAAAAGTCAATATCTTAGAACTCATACACAAAAACGTGCTTTAAGGTGTTTTAGCGCACATTTTGTGTCACAAGGTGTTTCTGAGCTTAGTTTTCTTTGAGAACAGTTTTTTGTGTTCCTTACATGATAATTGATCTTAGGAATCCAATTTTATATCAAATAGAGGTCATAAGACCTTTAAGGTTTCTTAGAGCACATTTTTGCCCTACTTGACCTTGAAGCATGTAAATGCTTGTTCTTTGTGTTGGAGTGTTGTCCAATGATCTTAGTATGTTTAGTTATGTGTTATTATGCTTAGGACAAAGGTTTAGGTCCTAAGAAGTTCATTTGGGTATGTATTTACCCTAAACAGTCAAAGGGTGCAATATCTTGCTTTATGTTAACCATTGTTGTTCTCAATTGACTTTTAAGGCATGTTTAGGCCTTAATTAATGTGATTAGATGTTTAATCCATATTTTATTAGTTTGGGGTATTTCATCTAGCCTCGTCAACAACAGTATCAATCGAAGCATAATAATCGATCTTCTTTTCTCCAACTTTAAAGACAAGGAGGTTCCAATTAAAGAACGGGCCCACCTTGTCCTAAGTCGAGGAAAATATACAAAAAGTGGAACAAAGGGTATTAGGTTGCTTACTATCATAATGTTTTAAGGACGCCAGCTGCGACTCACTAATAACCGCTTCAACGCACACTTGGTTATTGTTCAACTGCTTCAAGAATCGGGTAATTAGGATCTTCAAAGCAGGTGTTGTTACAGTACACAACTTCCCTCTCCTAAAGGACGGGCAGTACGAAACTTCCAAGAAGTGATCATAGAGTAGAGTGATCACAAACCACCAAGAATTCCAACCAGGGGCGGCTTTCTTGCAATCAAAAAGAGAAAACCCAGCACTAGCGGCGATTGTTAGGCTGTCAGGGTCGACGCGGCTAGTAAAAAATTGGATAAAATTAGTCGCCTCAAGATGAATTTTATGTTCAGAACATAGGGCAACAAAAGTGTGAAGGTAGGCTATGGCCTTGGGGTGAAGGTGGGCAAGAGTGTAGGATCCATGATTTAAGAATCCGAGAACAATAGGGTGTGATGAAATCGACACGCCATGAATGAAAAATTCAGAATAAACTACATACCCTAAGCCGAAATCGTCATAAGGTGAGAATCATGGGAAGGAAGGTGGATGCGGGTACCAAGTGGGACTCTCATTTATCTAAGGAGGAAACGTCAGGGCAGGAAGGGAGAGGCTGTCGACCCTCGGCGAAGGGGAGCGAGCAAAGTAGGTCAGGAGATCTTACCAGATTTTGTACCTTGGACCGCTTCCCAGGCAGGAACGGTGTTCTTGGCAGAGCTGGAGGAAGCCATAGCTAGTAGTGAAGGAAGCGTTCAAAGCAAGAATGAAAGTGAAGAAAGTAGTTTTCGGCAAAAGCTGGAAGTTCAGAAAGAGAGTGATTACAAGTAAAGTGCGAAAGAGCTGGCCTTCCGGAAATATAAAGGCGGTAAAACTTCCACTCTCGAAATTCTATTGGATATAACAGGTAGTACAAAAATCACATTTTTTTGCAGAAAAAGCAGATTTTGCAGAAACTCTGCGTATTCCCCATTTTTCAAAAGGAAAAGAAGCACGCGCATGTACACCGTCGAATGTACAGAAGCCCAAGAGTCCCAACACGGGTGAAGAGGCACGGGCTCGGCATGAGCTACATAAGTTCCTTTTTTCTTCGTTGAACAAAGAAAAAAGAACTTGTGGGACTAGGAGAGGACAGGGAGAAAGCGTGAAGTCAAACATGGAACCTGTGGGACTTCAGAGAAGGCGGAACAGCCGAAAATTTTTTGGAAGGTCAACTGCAGCACCTCCAGGAAGTTCTACTTTTTCTATTTGATCTTCAGAAAAGTAGAACGTGTAGGACTGATGAAGAGGGGAAAAATGAGACCAACCAGAAGACCAAGAAACCCACACTCAAATAACAAGGAATAGCGACCGATCGTAGTGACCGGTCATTGTGGCAAAGATTAGGCATGGATAACGACCGGTCGTATATGACCGGTCGGATAGTAAGGAATAAACATAGGTAATGACCGGTCACCAGCGGCCAGTCATCTAGGCAAAAGGTAAATGAAATAAGCGAACGATCGCATGTGACCGGTCGCATCGTTAAAAATACTTTACAGCTCTACATTGATAGAATGCCAGCTTGGCAAGACTTATGGGTTGACAGGCTGGCGGCAATGAGGATTGTAGGGGAGAAAAACTATAAATAGGGGTTCACCCCCATAGAAATGGACACCCTATCAATAATTGAGCATTCTCCCTATCTAAAACTCTAACTTGACTACAAGGATATTTCTCTAAGTGCAATTTCATTCAGTAACAAGGTAATTCAACCAGAATACCATCGAGAGTCTTAGGTCGAAAGGATTAGATGACTTAGATAGTTAGGGAAAGGAATTCTACCTTTTCAGAGAGAGGCTTTAATACCCAGAGGCTTACGCTCTTCTTTATACACCACCTAGCCTTTCATTAGAATCAACTACCACCATCATTCACATACTTCATTACCAATCCATCACCACAAGTCATTGTTTAGACAATATCCTTCAGTTTTGATGATAGCAAACCTTGTATTGTCTATCTAATGTGTTAGTCGAGATTCATGATTCAGATAGACAAGTGTAACACCCCAACCGCTAATCCTTCCATTATCCTCTAGCCAATCCCATACTTACCATTCTCGCAGCGGAATACTTACTTACTCCCAGCGGGTGATACAACGCCGTTAACCCTCCAAGGTTAACAAGGCTACTACTACTTACCGTTTCGGTCTGATGATTAGAATGAAACGCATACATACTACTTACTTTACAATACCAAATACTTACTTACATTTGATTACCGAGTATACCGAATATATTAATTACATTCCAAGACTACTTCCCAAAAATGGAGGGTTTCTATGTCCTCTCCTTTCTATCCAATTAAGAATTCATTATCCAAAAAGGTGTACCACATGGTACACCGGCTACTCAAAATGGTCTTAGCCGTGTACAACTCGGTACACCATCACAATCTACAACTATACCAAAAAGAGTTGCATCCCGTCCTTACTCTACCTTCATGCCTCGCGGTACCTGTGGAGTAAAAACATTCCCCCTAGGGGGTCAGCTTACGCTGCATATGATAACCGCATACCCCGCGTGCTAGCGAGGGTACGCCAACTAATTGGTCGAGTACATGCGGTTCGTTTCATTCATACATACATACATGCTTTATACCATACAATACAATACACTCCATACACAAGGCATACATACATACAATACATACAAGGAAGACAATTCAAGTCAACCATTCATACTTACCGAATACTCACCGCATTACAGAGATACAATTCTCCAATACATACAAAGGTCTGGTTAGCCTCATTACACACCCGGGTTAATCGGGTGTTCAGTACTCTCTTACTCCGGGTCAATGACTTACAATAGCCAAGACCAATACAATACAATACTTACTTCTTACATACTTTACTTCCAGTTAAGTCGGTATGACCTCCGGGTAGGGATTACTACATCCCACCACCGGGCTTTAGGGTGGCCCACTAATCCAGGATGCTACCCATTCAATGGGATTGGTCCATGGAAAAGATTATAGCCAGGATTCGGATCCAACCTCTTGTGTTTCCTTATCCTCACGCGTGGCCGAAACTATATCGGGCTTCTACTCATTCCATTTTACTCATTACTCATGTTAGGAGTTAGATGGTTAGGAATTAGTAGAAGTTCATACTTACTTCCCATACATACATACAATACACAAGTACGCATACTTACACATACACTTCATTTCCATTCATACATTTCATGAATTATACAAACTAAATGTTCAAGAAGATTCAACAAGAACGAAATAGTTCAAACACAGTTAAGTGCAATATAAGTCTGATTCGTGCATTTATCTTATTGGTGATCACATAGGCACACAAATCGGGGTAACCAAGTTAGGATACAGGGCATGAAGAAATCATACCGTTCACCGTCGTAAGGTACTACCGGTTCCTTTGGAGCTCAACTATTGGATTCCTATACATACATGAAGTAGTATGATCAATGATCTATTATCGATCTAACTTACTCCTCCATTGATATTCTCAATGTCTACTTACTACTCCTTTACATTCATACTTGGTTATAAAACCATTCTTTTCCTTATTACTTCTTACACTTGTTTCCTTACTCATTCACTTACTTTCTTACCATTATTACCTCATTCATGGTGTACTACTACATATATATGCATATATGTATGTAGGCATATATATATGTATATATGATTACTATAATCATATAATTAAAACATTTTTTTTTACTCGACCGGACTTGCGACCGACCTTGGAAGTCCGGTCCATTCCAGTAGCTATCAGTACGGGAAATTTCTGGCTCGACCGAACTTGCAAGTCCGGTCGCAAGTTCGGTCCATTCCAGTAGCCTGTGTTACGGAAATTTTTCTGGCCGACCGAACTTGCAAGTCCGGTCGCAAGTTCGGTCCATTCCAGAAGGTTTCAGACGGGAGAATTTTCTGGTCCGACCGAACTTGCATGTCCGGTCGCAAGTCCGGTCGTTTCCAGAAGGTTTCCCGTCTTTGTAAATCTGGGCTCGACCGAACTTGCAAATCCGGTCGCAAGTCCGGTCCGGCCCAGTACTTCAGTTTTAAAATCTGTTTTTGGGTGTTTTCTTTACCCATTGTTTCCCCAATCTTTACCAATACTTCCCTACATGTTTACCACTCATTTAGATGCTCTAACTCACCTTAATTCATTCTCCAACTTACTACTCAATTCCTACACAACTTACACAAATTTTCATCTTCTCCTTTCAACACTTGCACTATTTTTCTCCACACTAATGTTACAGATTTTGGTTTTACTTCTTATGCTACAGATTTTCACTCCAACTTCTAACCTCCATTACTTCTTCAACTAATGCCATTCCTAGCATCCAAAATACATTACCTTACACTCTAGTTTCATCCCATTTACAAACTCATTCCAAAATCTGTTTCAAGACCCTAAACACTCCCACTACTCTTCTCCCAATACACCTAGTTATTACCTAGGTTACTTCCTCTTCTTAAACACTTAAGTCCTCTCATTTCCTACACAAAATTTGACATAGTCCCCTATATTTTTAACATTCTCCACACATTATTTCAGCTCACATTTTCTCATTCTCATAACCTGTTTATGCAATACATTATACTCACAATTCAACACTACTACAACAACATAAAATTCCTGCACATACTCAATCAATACCCAATGTTTTCCCAAGCTTTTAAACTTCATTTAAAAACTTCAAAAACTGTTACATTCTCTTCTCCAATACACTACTACATTACCACTACTCATTACTCAAATACATTACTCATTTTACTACTTAAAATCTGTTACACTACTACATACAAAACTAGTTCAAGGTAGGAGCAATTACCTTGTCTTGCTAGTTTTTCTTTCTTTCCTTTCCTTCTCTTCTTCCTTCTTTCTTGTTCTCGGTTTTGAATGGGGTTCTCACCCAAGTTCTACAACCCATACCAATACACAACACCATTTAACATTCATGTTTGCACTAACCCTAGAATTTAATGTTTTAGGGTTTAGACAAGAGTATTACCTTTCAATGGGTGAATGAAGTTCTTGACTAGCAAGAGAACAATATTCCTAGCCCAATGGAGAAGCCAAAATCGGCTGGAGCAAGAAGAACCAAGAGTTCAAAACATGGAAATTCTTATAATGCAAACAAGGGCTAGAAATGATGGATTTTCGAATTTCTTTTTACCTCAAGATGATAAGGAGGTGAAGGTGCTTCTAATGGTGGACTTGAATCTTCAAATGGAGGATACCCACCGAAATGAAAGTGGTTGTTTTCGATTTTGAAAGGATGAAAATGTTCTCCTTTGCAAGGGGATTCCAATGGTATAATTTTATTTTTGGAGAAGTTTGAGTGCTCAAAGAGAGGAGGAAGGAGGAGTTTTGTGGATTCTCATTCTCCATGGCTGTCGCATGGAAGAAGAAAGAAACAGAGAAGGAGGGAGATGGGTACGTGAGCTGGGTGAGGAAATGAGGGAGGAGAGAGACTAGTCTCCTTTTTGCTTTTCCCACTTATTTTATTTGTCTCTTAGCTCATAAGGAAGAATTAAAGGGAGTGAGGGAGAGAAGCTGGCCGGCTCCCCTACACACACCTTACAGATTTTTACTTTTTATTTGCAAAGTGGACACACTAACTTTTCTTATTTGCATTCTCACCCCACAACTTCCCGGTTGTTACATTTTACTATCCGGTACCCGTTTTCCGGAATTTTCTCGTTTAATTAATTTTATTGGTTCTAAAGCTTCACTAATATTTATTAGTGACTATTTAGTTGACCAAAATTGTTACGAGTCTGTTTGACCCGCTTAAAGTCACGTTTTCCCGGTTTCCTCGAAAAACGCGCTTTAAGGTTCGTTTATGCTTTTAACCCATTTTAAAGGTCCGTTTTCTTCGGGATTTGTTCCCTCGTATTTATTTAAGTGTAATTAAGCCTTTAAAATTATAATTAGCCTAATTAATCACTGTTTTTAATGACGGGGTATTTCAATCTACCCCCCTTAAGAAACTTTGCCCTCAAAGTTGCTCAAGGTTACGGTTTACATTTCTACTTATTTGGCAAGCCAGTTGCCACAATACATTCTACTACCAGCATACACAATTCAGATACCATACATCATACTCAGTTCAATTTCCATACACAGTACTCAATTCATACGCAATACTCCATTCGAATACCATACACAATACACCATTCAATTCGCACATTCCACAATACATTCGCAATACACTTCACAATGTCATTCGTGTCATATACCGTACAACACAAATGCATTACTCATTACATACATACCATACTCATCGTACTACATACCGAATACAACTAGCACTACTTTGTGCCAATACAATACAATTAGCACTACATGTGCCAACCAAAATACAATTACAATACATACATACTACGCAATGCTAACCCGAAGCAATGCAAAAGCGAAAGGCTCTACCCCCCTTAAAAAGGGGTACGCCCCGTACCCTCCGTGCTATACGGATACTAGACATCTAGTCTACAAATAGATTCGGGTACTTCGCCTTCATGGCGTCCTCTAATTCCCAAGTCGCTTCCTCGACATCGTGGTTAGATCACAAGACCTTCACCATTCGTACAGATTTATGGCGAGTGTCTCTTGTCTTCGTATCAAGGATTCGCAGTGGAGTCTCGACATATCTCATCGTCGGCTCTAGGGATAGATGTTCGGGTTCTAATACATGAGAGGGATCGGCTATGTATTTCTTGAGTTGTGATACATGAAAGACATCATGAACATGCCCCAATTCTTCAGGCAATGCTAGCCTATAAGCTACGGCTCCAATCCTCTCGGTAATGGTATACATGCCTACAAATTTCGGGCTCAGCTTGCCCTTTTGGCCAAATCGAAAGACACCCTTCATAGGTGAGACACGCAAGAACACTTGGTCGCCCACGGCAAACTCAAGGTCGCGTCGTCGCACATCCGCATAGGATTTCTGTCTATCTTGGGCTGCTTTCATATTTGCTCGGATTTGTTGTACCTCAGCTTGTACTTGTTCCAAATACTCTGGTCCTATGATGACCGCTTCGCTTGACTCATCCCAACACAACGGGGTACGGCAAGGTCTACCATACAAAGCTTGGAACGGCGACATCTTAATCGAAGCATGGTAGCTATTGTTATACGAAAACTCGATAAGATGAAGCTTCTCAATCCAGCTCCCCTGGAAGTCTAAGGCACATGCCCTTAGCATATCCTCTAGTGTTTGGATGGTCCTTTCTGTCTGACCGTCGGTCTGTGGGTGGAAGGCGGTGCTAAGCTTCAACTCAGTACCAAGCGCTTCCCGTGTCGCTCTCCAGTATCTCGAAAGAAATCTGGTGTCGCGGTCAGATACAATGGTTTTCGGGACTCCGTGGTGTCGAATGATCTCCTTGTCGAATAGCTCCGCGAGCTTCGCCACCTTCCAGGTGTCCTTCATCGGTATGAATCGGGCAACCTTGGTGAGACGATCGACTACTACCCAGATCATGTTGAGTCCTCCCCTAGCAGGTGGGAGTCCAACAACAAAATCCATAGAGATATCGTGGAATTTCCACTCCGGAATGGGCATGGATTGCACCATTCCTCCCGGTCTTCGGTGCTCGAACTTCACCTTCTGGCATGTGAGACACCTCAGAACATACTCAGTCACGTCGGATTTCATTCCTGACCACCAGAAGTACCTCTTCATGTCTTTGTACATTTTAGAGGCTCCCGGATGGACATGCAATGTCGAACAATGTGACTCTCGCAGAATGTGATCCCTTAGCTCAGCATTGCTTCGGGGGACGCATAATCTGCCATTCAATCGGATCAGACCATCTTCATGCAATTTGAAGTCGTACTTTCGGTTCTCGAAGGTACCCTCTGTGATTTTCTGTCTGATCTCTGTGAAGTAAGGGTCGCTCAACTGAGCGTCTCGCACCTCGTCAACCAAGCTAGAAGAAGCGAGTAGCGAATGGAGCGAGTGTGCTCGACGACTCAGGGCGTCGGCTACAACGTTTGCCTTCCCTTCTTTATACTGGAGGTTGATGTCGTAATCCGAGAGGAACTCCATCCACCTCCTCTGTCTTAGATTCAGTTCTTTCTGGGTAAATACATACTGCAAACTTTTGTGGTCAGAGTAGATGGTGATGCTTACCCCATAGAGATAGTGTCGCCATATCTTCAAGGCGAAGACAATGGCTCCTAACTCTAGATCATGTGTCGGGTAATTCTCCTCATGCTTTTTCAGCTGGCGGGAGGCGTATGCTACTACCTTGCCATGCTGCATGAGTACGCATCCCATGCCCTTCCCGATGCATCACAATACACCTCAAATCCCTCTGTGCCCTCTGGAAGTGTGAGAATTGGCGCTGAGGTCAATGAGTCTTTTAGTTTCTGGAAGGATACCTCGCACTCGCTTGTCCATACAAACGGTGCATCTTTCTTCATCAATGACGTCATGGGCTTAGCGACTTTTGAGAAGTCCTTTACAAACCTCCGGTAATAACCGGCTAAACCAAGAAAGCTCCGGATGTCGGTAACAGTCTTAGGTCTAGGCCATGATCGCACTGCTTCGATTTTGGATGGATCTACTGAAATGCCCGCGCTCGAGATGACATGACCAAGGAATGATACCTGATCTAGCCAAAACTCGCATTTGGAGAACTTCGCATACAGCTGGTTCTCGCGCAGTGTCTCAAGTACTCTTCTCAAATGGTTTTCATGTTCTTCTGTGACTTCGAATACACAAGATGTCGTCAATGAATACTACTACTGAAGTGTCCAGCTGATCACTGAATAACCGATTCATTAGGTCCATGAATTTGGCTGGTGCATTAGACAAACCGAATGGCATCACCGTGAATTCGTAGTGGCCATATCTTGTTCGGAATGCTGTTTTCTCAATGTCTTGCTCTTTGATAGCAATTTGGTGATATCCGGATCGGAGATCAATCTTAGAAAAGACGGATGCTCCCTTCAACTGATCGAACAGGTCGTCGATGCGTGGCAATGGATATTGTTCTTTACAGTGACCGCATTCAATTCACGGTAGTCGATGCAGAGGCGGAGACTACCGTCCTTCTTCTTCACGAAGAGGACCGGTGCTCCCCAGGGTGATACGCTCGGGCGTATAAACCCTTTGTCCAGTAAGTCATGTAGTTGCTCTTTGAGTTCTGCCATTTCTGCTGGTGCCATACGGTATGGTGCCCTAGCAATGGGACCAGTACCCGGTACGAGGTCAATCTCAAATTCTACCGCTCTCTGTGGTGGCATACCAGGTAGCTCTTTCGGAAATACATCAGGGAATTCTGAGACTACTGCTACTCATCACTGAACTCTGGATCTCTCTCCAGGTCTTGCACGTGACATAAATACACTTCATGTCCCTTTCTGAGCTCCCGATACATTGCCATAGCGGAGATGACTGTAGTTGAAGGCTCTCTCGGTCTCTGGCGGTATGAAACAGTGACCCCAGATGGACTCTTGAGCAGCAATCGGTGCTCGGCGCATAGGATCCGTCCTTTGTGCCGCTCCAACCAGTTCATTCCAATTATCAAGTCGAATCCCAATCCGTTGAATTCAATGAAGGAAATGGGAAACGCTTCACCTTTGATTTGAATGGTGGCGGTGTGGTAATACTTAGTACACTTTACCTGCTCCTTCGACGGGAGAGTAACCAAGAAATTTGGTAGCTCATTTGCGTCTAGCCCCAACCTTGTAGCGAATGATGGCGATACAAAGGTGTGAGAGGCGCCGGAGTCGAATAATACTGAGGCTTCGATGCCGTTTACTGGGAATGTTCCCGTTAGAATGGTGCCGCTTTGCCGGCTTGTTCTTCGGTGAGGATGCTCAGGTTACCTTCGGTACCGAGTCCACAACCTATTGATTCATGAGATTATAAGTAAAGATGGTGGAACGCAAGTGGAATTTAATAACCAACACTGCTTTTATTGAATAACCAACCATCATACATACTGTGTCTCTAATACACGTTACTACTGGATTACATGCTACTACAAGATTAATACTTTCTAAAGGTAAGGTTCAGGCGTCCTGGTTTCATGTGTGTGGCATTGATTATTGGGTGGTGTGTATTCAACTTGATCTTCTGGATCCCGTGATACAGCAACCTTGATTTTCCACCCATGATTAGAACATCTCCTGATCTCAATACCAATTTCTCTGCGAGGTCCACACGCTTCTGCTCGCTATACAAAAATACGGCGTCATCACCAATGGACCAAGACACTACGGGCACTCCTAGTTCAAGAGATTCCGCTGTCTCGTCCTTGTCTTGGTGTAAGCCAAGTCGTCCTTCTTTCTCATAGAAGTTGACGATACATAGATCTGCTTCAAGTGCAGGGATTGGTTCATCTTCATACTGTTGTGCAATTTCTACAGCTTGTATGACAAGCATTTGGAATTCTGGGGTATTGCTGGAGGTGTTGCTCCATCTCCTGCTCGCGTTGTTTGGTATGTCTTGGTATAAGGGTTCCAGTCCTTTCCCAAGCACATCATTTTCAGCTTCATTGTAGCTCCACCGGGGAATTCGGGTGTATAAAATCCTCCTGGACCCATTCCTAACTCGTTGCATCGTCGGATGATTGAAACTTGTGCTTCGGGTGTCAGGTATCCTTTTAATAAGATCATACCTGGGGGGATGACCTGACACTGTTCGTTGTTGAAGTGGTGATTGGCGATGTCGGTCTCTTCATGAGGTGAGTTCGAAGGTATTGGGTAACAGATATGGAATTTCCCTAAGGTGGTAAATTTCATCTAGAGTGAGTTCTAGGCTTACTGATTCATTTCATGCTCAATACATACTTCCATGTTACTTACTCATGCTCAATTTCATACTTCAAGTACTTACGCATTCATGCTTTCATTCATACAATTACTTTAATACTTAGTCATGCTCTTCAAGGATTAAAGGTTACAGTGGTTACCTGGGCCGGACTTAGTCCCGGTCCCATCACGGTCTATGATGTGTAAGGCCGGCTGCCTCTGCGGTGCGCCCTTCTGCGGACCTCGGGACCCCTGTCCCTGCGAGGTGTGCTGGGCATGAGCATCGCCAGATGCAACCTCCTTGCCTTCACGTTGCTTGTAGCCCTGGTAGTTGCCCTTGGGCTTGGAGTTTTCTGGGCATGCATTGGCACGGTGGCCCGGTTTCTGACAAGTGAAGCAGCGGATCTCCCTTCCTTGGCAATCTGTGCCGGGATGATCCTTGTTGCAGTTACGGCAGATGTAGCTGCGGCCATCAGATTGGTTCTTTCCTTGGCCAAATCCAGAACCTATAGCTTCCAAGTTAGCAAGGTTCGGTATACTTACAATACTCCACATACATACTAATTCACAAGTGTACTAATTCGGTTTCGGTTTCTTACCCCTGTAGGGATGAGACCTCAGTGGCTTCGCTGCCACTGGCGCGGTGTAGGCAATCTGTAATGGCTCAGCTGCCTTGCCCTTCTCAGCATGGGCACCACCGTCTCCGGAAGTGTTCTTCTGATGAGAATGCTTCCCCTTCCTCTTCTTCCAAGGTTTGGATTGGTTTTGATCATCGGAGGGGTTACCTTTGCCGCTCACCTTGCGCTTCAGCGCTTGCTCCTCATCTCTTAGCTGGCAGGTGATCTCAACTCGAGATGCAGCGTGGTAACACTCCTGAATTACTTAGGCATTAGGTTACACTTACATACGGGGATACTAATTCACATTACTCATGGCTTTTAAGGGTTCAACTTGTTTACCTGAAGGGAGGTAAACCGTGTGAAGAGGGAAAAAGTACGAGAATAAGAAAGGGTAGAACATCCGGTCCCATGTGACTGGAAGGAACGGCTTAGAACAAGGAATATCGCCGGATCAGAGTGTGATCCGGCCGGATGAGTAATTAAATATCCCGCTTACATGTAAATGCCAGCCTGGCAATTAAAAAGAAAGACAGGCTGGCGATTCTCGATCTAGCAGTGTAAACACTATAAATAGGGGTTCAACCCCACAATAAAGGATACGTTTTCATGTTCGAAACCACACACTGTTGCATTACCTACGCGATTCTCTCTCTCTCTCTCTTAAGCTCGGTCACACAGTAACAAGGTAACTCGACGAAGCACAAATGGCCTAGCAGTAGAATTGGAATCCGATTAGAGATTAGGATAGGAGGTTAGGGAGTTTAGGAATTCACTATTTCATTTTGGCGCCGTCTGTGGGAAACGAATGGCTCAAGATCTTTCTTAGCAACCACGAGTCCACCGGAGGTAATCTGATTTTGAACGAAACAACGAAGCCTTGAAACTTTGAGGTTGTGACTTTTGCAGGTGTAAGCGAAGGAGGTACGCGTGCAAGGATGGCTCCAAGAACAAGAAAGACACCCCGACCTGAGGGCGAGATCAACAATGTAGGAACAACCGAAAACAACAGAGTGGAAGCTGAAGACGTGATCTCCAAGCAAGCGTTGGAGGAGATGCTGAAAGGCCTAGTCAGAACCATTGATGAAAGAATAGTGGAGGGGAATGAAGTCTTGCAGCAGGAGCTGATGCAGCGAGATGTGGAATACCAGAAGAAATGGGAAGACATGACTGAGGCGCTCGAATCGCTCAAGAATCGCGGCTCCGAAGCGAGCAACAGCCGGAAGAAAGAGCAGCTAGAGAAAACTCTGATCATCAGCGACGAGACTGAGGAGGATGATTCGATCGACATGACTCTTTACCCCTTCTCCGAGAGAATCAGGAAGGCAAAGCTTCCTCCTCACTTCGTTGCGCCAGCAGTGGAAAAGTACGATGGAACGGGGGACCCTGCTCTTCACGTCAAGAAATTTATGTTCGCAATGAATACGCAGGGGATAAGTTCTCTCGCTCTTTGCAATTTGTTTCCGGGAACATTATCCAAAAGGGCACTCGGTTGGATCTCAACAAGACCCCCGCAGTCGATCTCAAGTTTTAAGCAGTTGACTGAGGAGTTCCAGCAATACTTTGCTGCAAGCAAAAAGATCAAGAAGGAAACAATAGAACTAATGGATCTCAAACAGAAAAGGGGAGAGACGGTGAAAGAATTCAGTGAAAGGTTTCATAAGCAGGTAGCCGAAATTGATGACATTGATGAGAAGATTCTGATCAAGGCTTTCGGAAACGGACTAGCACAACCAAGGCTTGCCGGGAAGATCGCGACAAAAGCCCCAAAAACCCATGGAGAGCTAGCCGAAATGATTCATGAGTTTCTAAAGTCAGAAGTGGCGGAAAATAAGGCCAGAGATTTGGCAAACAGCTTCAAAGCGGTTAACGACAAGAAAGGGGGATCGAATGGAAATGGCGCTTCCGGCAATGTATCAGGAAGTTCATCCGGGGGAGGCTCAAGATACAAGCCTTACTACAAAGCTCCATCTCAGGCACCTCAGTTTCAGAACGCCCGGGTTGCTGTTCAGATTGATCCGGGCAGGTATGCGGCGGCAGTCAAAGAGGGATATCTACCCCCACCAAAGAAGCCTTATCCAGGGGAGATTCCGATAGCCTTCTGTGAGTATCATGGTTGCAAAAGTCACAGAACCGCAAATTGCACCACTCTGGCCAAAGAGTTGAGGATCATCGAGGAAGAAAAGAAAGTCAAGGGAAAGCAGGTGGCGGGCCAACAGAAGCAATATAGCAGACAAAATCAGTCCACCTCTAGAAATCACAAGGAAGAAGAGATCCACCCTGAGCTAAATCACGGCAAATCAGTCGGTATGATCTCAGGTTTGTAAGAAGGTGGAGACATTTTTGTTTCTCTAGTATTAGCTAGGCCCAGTCATATCGGTAATAAGGCGAGAGCTGTGTAATCAGAACTTTTTTCTTTTCCTTCCAGAAAAGACGTATGTTGTAAAAATCTTCCGGAATCTTCCGATAATTCCCTTCCGGAAAAAATGAAAGTCTAATAAACTTTTTCTCTTAAGCAAATTCTCAGGTCTCTTTTCAAAGGTAGGACCGTTGACCCCAAACGAAAGAAAAAGACGTATTCGTGCGGTACATCAAGAACTACCGGAAAGAAAAATTGCCAAGCGAGAGAATCTTCCCCAGATTTTCTTTACAGACAAAGACGAAGAAGGGGTGTTATACCCTCACAATGATCCACTGGTCATTCGGGCACAAGTGAATGACAGGATGATGGAAGGAATCCTGATAGACAGCGGGGCTGGAGCAAATGTCATATCTGCCGAGGCAGTTAAAAAGTTGGAGATCCCAGAAAGTAAGATTAAACCATATTCGGCGGTCCTCGGAGGCTTTGTTGGGGGCGTTTCTACCAAGTCTTCAGGGAGCATAGACTTCACCATAACTTTGGGATTGGGAGATGACCGAAGAACTGAAAAGCTCACAGCTTTCATTGTACCAGGACTTTCCGGATACAATATGTATCTCGGCCGGCCAGGGATTAATGCTTTCAAAGCAATATGCAGCACTCACCACCTGAAGATGAAGTATCTAACCAGGGCTGGAAAGGTGGTAACCATAAAAGGGAGTCAAAAGATGGCTCGAGTATGTGAAGTCCGCATCATGGAGGGGATGCCGGAAGAAGAGATGGTCAAAACGGTGGGGTCGGAGAAGGAATTCAAGGGAAAGCTCCCTTTCCCACCAGAGCCGGATCAAAGAGCAGAAGACTGTGGAACCTCTAAGGAGTCACCAAGAGAGGTACACTTAAAAACTGACCTTTCTAAATTTTTTAAAATAGGAAATGCGTTCGGCAGTGGGGAGCAAACTCACCTGATGAGATTCCTGGAAAAAAGAAGGACAACTTTGCCTGGAGTACGGACGAAATGCCAGGAGTAGATCCAAGCGTTATCCAGCATGACCTACGAGTGGATCCAAAGCACCCAACCATCCGGCAAAGAAGAAGAATAATAGGAGAAGAAAAAGACCTTGCGGCACGTGCTGAAGTGCAAAAACTGCTTAAAGCCGGATTCATCAGGGAAGTGTCCTACCCCAAGTGGTTGGCCAACGTCGTGATGGTTAAAAAATCAAATGGCAAATGGAGAATGTGTGTGGACTTCACAGATTTGAACAAAGCATGTCCTAAAGACTTTTATCCATTACCATCAATAGATAGATTGGTTGCTTCAACGGCTCAAAGTTCTGTCTTAAGTATCTTGGATGCGTTTTCAGGATATAATCAAATAAGAATGAATGAGGAGGATTCGGAAAAAACATCTTTTATTACCTCGGCCGGAACCTTTTGCTACAAGGTGATGCCTTTTGGATTAAAAAATGCGGGTGCAACCTTCTAAAGAAAGATAGACAAAGTGTTCAAATAACAGTTGGCCCGGAATGTAGAAGCATATGTCGATGATATCGTGGTAAGAAGTAACTCCTGGGCACAGCACATGGAAGATTTAAAAGAAACCTTTGACACCCTAGATAGATTCCAAATCAAGCTGAATCCGGAAAAGTGTGTATTTGGAGTTACAAAATGGAAATTCTTAGGCTTTATCGTTGGGCAAAGAGGGATTGAAGTGGACCCCGAAAAAACCCAGGCAATCCTCGATCTATTGCCACCAAAGAACATTAAAGATGTGCAAGCATTGAACGGAAGGCTCACGGCTTTAGCAAGATTCTGCTCAAAACTCCAAGAAAAGTCAATACCGTTCTTCAGCATTTTACGAAAAAACAAGAAATTCCAGTGGAATCAAGAATGTGTAGACGCCTTTGAAAGGATCAAGGAGATGCTCAAAGAATTGCCAAAACTGGGTGTTCCGGCGCCTGGTCAAGACTTGTATCTCTACCTATCTGCCACGGATTGGGCGGTAGCGGCTGTGTTAATAATGGAGGAGGAGAAAAAAGAGATACCAGTATATTACACCGGAAAAATCCTAACTCCAGCAGAAAGCCGTTACACCAACATCGAAAAAATATTGTTTGCATTAGTCGTTGCATCTCGAAAGCTTCGACCTTATTTTCAGTCGCACCGGGTATTCGTTAGAACGAATTGGCCACTAAAACAGATAGCAAACAACCCAAACGCTTCCGGACGGATGGTCAGTTGGACTGTTGAGCTCACCCAGTACGAAATCCACTTCCTTCCTCGAACAGCCATAAAGGCACAGGCCTTGGCGGACTTTATAACCGAAACAACCTTTGCCCAAAAACAAAGAGAATCGACCAACCCATACGTTGTCTTAGTTGACGGGGCTCGATGTAAGACTGGATCAGGGGTCGGAATAGTGGTCCAAACGCCGGATGGAAGAACTCTCAACTTTGCGTTCCGGCTAGAATTTGAGGTAACAAATAATGAAGCAGAATATGAAGCCCTCATACAGGGTTTGGAGGTCGCCACTGCCTTAGGGGCAACAGGTTCTTTCTTATAATAAGACAGTGGTTCTCATTTGTGTCTTTAGAAAATTTTTTACATACCTTCAAAAGGGGGGAGAATGGGGTTTACCTCTTTGTTTGTTATGCAGAATTGGAAATATACTCAGATTCAATGCTAGTGGGGCGACAAAACGACAACATTTACGAGGTCAAGGAGGAGAAGCTTGGAAAATACTTGGCCAAAGTTCAAGAGACGAAGGCAAACTTTCAGAGATGTGAATTAAGACATCTTCCCCGAGCAGAAAACATAGAGGCCGATGCGTTGGCTAAATTGGCCAGTATGGCCGAAAGAATGCCCAGTAAAGTCTGGATGGAAATAAAGGCAAACTCAAGTCTGGAGGAGATCCAAGTATGCACCATTGAATCAGACACAATAGCCAAGTCTTGGATGGCACCTATTTTTGAGTACATACAAAGCGGAAACTTGCCACAAGACGAGAAAGAAGCGGCAAAAACAAGACGAAGGGCTGCATCTTTCTTTTTAGAGCAAGAACGGCTCTACAAAAGATCATTCGCGAGACCAGAACTTAAGTGTGTTACCATGGAGGAGGGAGCAAGGCTCATGGAGGAGCTACATGAGGGGACCTGTGGGAACCACCAAGGAGAAAGGGCGATAATTCACAAAATCCTAAGGCTGGGATATTATTGGCCAAGGATGAGAGAATGTTCAAAAGAATACATACGAAAGTGCATTAAATGTCAGGAACACGGCCACAAAATACACAGTCCCCCGTCCACACTGAAAGCCATACTGTCCCCAATCCCATTTGCCATGTGGGGATTGGATATCGTTGGACCTTTCCCGGAAGCATCTCCCGGAAGATATAAATTCATCTATGTGGCCATTGACTACTTCACCAAATGGGTGGAAGCCATGCCAACGGTATCCATTACCGCAAGAAAGTCACAGGATTTCATCTGGAAGTATGTGGTCTGTAGATTCGGGATCCCGAAGATAATAGTAACAACAATGGAACTCAGTTCAACTGTAAAAGCTTCCGGGCATTCTGTGAAGAGTGGAAGATTGACCTGAGATTCGCATCGGTCGCCCATCCACAAGCAAACGGCCAGGTAGAAAATGCGAATGGACAAATTGTCAAGGCTATAAAAAGGAAGTTGGACAGCAAAAAAGGGAGATGGGCGGAATTGCTACCTCAGGTTCTCTGGTCCTACAGAACAACCGAAAAGGGCCCAACAGGGGAAACTCCATTCAGGTTGACCTACGGTCTTGAAGCGATTGTTCCGGCTGAGATTACAGTCCCATCAATTAGATGGGAATCTTTGATGAGGAAAACAACAGTGAAGGGGTGAAAGACAGCCTTGACCTGCTTGAAGAAACCAGGACTATGGCCCAAGTCAGGATGGAAAGGGATAAAGCGAAAGTAGAAAAATATTTTAACCAAAGAACAAGGGAAAGGGGTTTCGCTCCGGGTGAACTAGTCCTTCGGGAGGTAAAGCAGCCAAAGAAGCTAGAGCCCCAATGGGAGGGACCATTTATTGTACAACGGCGAACAGGACAAGCTTCATATCGCCTGAAAAATAGTGAAGGTTACGAATTGCCTCACTCCTGGCATGCTGAATGCCTTAAAAAGTTTTATGTATAAAAACATTTTTTACAAAGAGCAATAAAATGAGGTATTCTTTTGAGGCAAAGTTTTTTGAAATATACCACCCGGCCAGCGAGCCTACAAGCTATCACGCCTTGAAATGTACCATCCGGCCAGCGTGCCTACAGGCTATCACGCCTTGAAATGTACCATCCGGCCAGCGAGCCTACAGGCTATCATGCCTTGAAATGTACCATCCGGCCAGCGTGCCTACAGGCTATCACACCTTGAAATGTACCATCCGGCCAGTGCCTACAGGCTATCATGCCTTGAAATGTACCATCCGGCCAGCGTGCCTACAGGCTATCACGCCTTGAAATGTACCATCCGGCCAGCGTGCCTACAGGCTATCACGCCTTGAAATGTACCATCCGGCCAGCGAGCCTACAGGCTATCACGCCTTGAAATGTACCATCCGGCCAGCGTGCCTACAGGCTATCACGCCTTGAAATGTACCATCCGGCCAGCGTGCCTACAGGCTATCACGCCTTGAAATGTACCATCCGGCCAGCGAGCCTACAGGCTATCATGCCTTGAAATGTACCACCCGGTCAGTGCCTATAAAGACTAGGAATTTACTTAAAAAGTTTTGAACGAAGGTATAAAGACCTTCCATGTAAATAAAGGGGGGACTTACAAAGCATTTGGAAATCCGGTCGCTCCGGATAAAGCCAAATGAGAAATATATAAAGCTAACTCGTAGGAGAGTTACTTAAAACATTAAGGATACAAAAGAGGTGGCAAGGGCAAAACGCATTCAAAACATTACCAAAAACAGTAATCCAAAATACGACTATACAAGATCCCTGCACTAAGAAATTACTATCTAAAAAGCATCTATTCTTTAGCAGGCTTCTTTACAGCGGACCTTCGACCGGATTGGACACGCTCTCCGCAGAATTAGATTTTCCAACGGCTTGACGAAAGCCGCAACCTCCTGGCGCATACCGCTATCGGGAGGAAGGAAAGAAGCTTGACCAGGCCCAAAGACTGTCTCACCAGGGAGACGACCGAACTTCTCAAAGTCTTCAAGGAAGTTGCTCTTCCGGGCAACGTTGTCAAACTCCAGCTCACTATACAGATCGTCATCCAATACTTCCCCCCTCTTCAGAAAGTACTTGGAGATGGTTTGGCGACAAATGTTAGTAATCTTCCGACTCTGAGAGCCGAAAGCCTTTTTTAGATGGGCAATGATAGTTCCTTGCTTCTTCAGCCCCTCTTGGGTCCGACGGGCGTAGGCTGTATGCTTAACAACGTCCTCCTCAAGCTGTAAAACCTGAGCTCGATAGAGATCGCGGTCAGAACCCGCGGCAGAAAGTTCTTCATTCAGCTTGTCAATGCGATCGCTGAGCTTCTCGACATGTCTTAAAAGATTTTCAGAATCTGTTTTTTTTTAAAAAAGAGAGCAGGATCGGTAAGAATAAGACATAAGGACGAAAAACGGCAGAAAAGAGACCGATAAGGCTCACCCTTGGCCGGGACCTTAGCACTTTCGGGTTGAGGGAGGGCCATGGCCTCCTCTAAAGCCTTCACCTTTTCCTCCAGAGAAGCCTTCTCGGCCGCAAGAGCAGCTTTACCGGCAGAAGAGCCGTGTTTTCGTCCATCAAGAACTGCTTCTCTTGATCAAAGGCGGTCCGAGTCTGCTCATCCAGAGCATTCTTTTCCTCGGTCAGTTCGGTAACTCTTGAATAAGTTTGGCTTTATCTCCCACCAAAGCCTCATTCTGCCCGGCCAAAGCTTTTTTGTCCGCCTCAAGGGATTCAACTTCTTTCTCAAGGAGCATTCAGGCCCGCAAAATAAGCCTTATCTGAAGTAAGGGAATCCACGTCCCTTTTGTGAGCAGCTTGTACCTGCCGCAACAAAACTTCCAAGTCAGACAAAGCATGCTTTGGTATCAAGACATTCTTTTCACCGGAAGGTTTGCGTTGTACCTGCTTCAGGATACCCTCTGCGTGGAGGTTCTGGTTTCTCAGAGCGAACATCTCTTCCCGCAAATTCTTTAACTTCAATTCATATTCATCTCGAAGGCGAACACACTCATGGCGAGATGACCGCAACTCCTTGTTTAAAGTGTCTGTCCTATCTTTCACCTTGCGGTCAATCTCGTAATTTACGTGATCCATGTAACTATCATGATTAGAACGGGTTTGCTTCAACTCGGCTTCAATATTGTTGGCCCGACTTTTTTCACGTTGCAGGTCAAATTGAAGGTCCCGAGTCTGGACTTCGGCGCTTTGGGCCATTGACATAACCTAAAAGAAATGAAACATAAAAGGTTTAAAGAATATCAGAAAGACATGGAAGAATGGGAGGAAGACGGCACTTACTCGAAAAATGCTTTGCCACATCCGGTTGAAGACCTCTCCCGTGGGAATGGAATGACGCATAATAGCATCAGCTCCTCCGCTCCCGGCCCTCAGTTTTTCCTTGGTGGCAGTAACAATGGACGGAGGGGCAAAGATCCCGTCCGGATGGTCAGACAGTCTTATCGCTTCCTTCCAGGCGTCGGTGTATCGAGCAGCATCAAAGGAGATCTTGCGCAAGGGCTGCCCAAGATAGTAGAACCATCCCTCTTTCTGGGAAGGACCGGTGAAACCCCTCTGAACAGGAGGGGGTGGAGAGGAGGAGGAGGCAGTAATGTCCTCCCTTTCCCTGTCTTCCCTCTGCTTACTTCGGAGCTCTGGGTTCTCAGGCACAGGTCGGTATTCTTTCACCCCCTCGGGTACTGATTCATTGACTCCAGGGACGTCATGTAGGGTTGAGGTGCCAAGAGTCTCACGGTCCCTTTCAATCTTAGAAACCTCCGTTAAAACAGCCTTCGGCTTTGATATAGTTTTCTTCCGAGGTTTTTGAGTACCGGAAGCCGGAACAGCAGAAGTAGGGTGGGCCGGATCGCAAGCAACCTCGTTGTCAGTAACGGTTATGGGTGCGCCTTGAGAGCCTGAGAAAGAAAGGGTCAGCGTAGAATGTACAGAAAAGGAAAGGCAAAAGTTTCCTTCAAATAAAAAGAGCAATACGTAGGTTAGTATCTTCCAAGACAGCACCGTGGGCCGGATCGGAAGAAAAATATCCTGCCAAGTCAGGAAACAATTCACAAATTGGGGTTGGGTGACCAGATCCCTGCCCAGGACGAGAGACAGACCCCTGGCCTGAATCAGGAGTAAGAGGGAGAAAGATGCGACGCCCAGACCCTGGACTCACGTACCAAGTACCTGGCAAATCACCGCTCGATCCGGCTGGAGACCCGGTAATTCTCTTTTTCTTCTGGCCAGAATGGTCCTTGTCATTATCGCCTCTTTATCTCTTCGTGGAAGAGGTGGCATCCCCGAAGAGCCTTGTGGCCGCATCAACAGCCGCATCAACAGACGCATAGTAATCGACTTGCTCATCACCCATCTTGAAGTTGACAAAATTCCAGTTGTTGAAGGGCCCCACCTTATCTCCTCTAGAAAAGAAATCTGCCGGAACGACGTGAAAGTAAGAAAACGGTAAAAGGTAAAATTTAGGTGAGACTGACTAAATAAGACTTACTATGATATTTCTTCAATGAGTTCAGGCGCGCCGGAGTAAAAAATTGGGAGACCGTAGGCTGTTTTTTGCTTATCATCTTCAGGATTTTCGAGATAGGCATTTCTTGCGCCGGGGAAGGAGGACAGCTAAATTGGCCTTTCGGGATCGAGGGACAGTAAGGAACTCCCAAAAATCGGCCTGGTGGTGGGACAATGACAAACCATCGGGAGTTCCACCCAGAAGACGCTTTCTTGTAATCAAAAAGAGAAAAGCCGGCCTTCGCCTTGATAGTCAGGCTATCAGGATCGTCCCTTGTGGAGTAGAATTGGGCGAACTCGGTCGCTTCTACCCGAATTTTGTTCTCCTCACAAAGGAGAACATAGGCGTGGAGGTAAGAAATTGCCTTCGGGTGTAGGTGAGCGAGCACACAGCAACGCCGAATTAGGAAACCCAGAACGAATGGATGAGGGGGCACGGTCAGGCCACGAGAGAAAAAATCCGCATAAACGGCATATCCAAGTCCAAAGTTATCGTGGGGATGTGAGTCGGAAGAAGGAAGGTAGATGCAAGTACCCAGTGGGACTTCAACGTCCTTTAAACAGGAGAGAAGGGAGGGGGTATCCAGGGAGGATGAAGAAGGTTCTCGATCAGCAGAAAATAATGCGGTAGATTTCAGATAAGTAGGGCGAAACCCTTGAGGCGAAAAAGTACCATGAATCGCCTCTTTAGCAGGGACAAAGTTCGTGGCTGCCTTGTTCTTCTTCGAGCTAGACGAGGCCATCGGAACAAGAAAACAGAGAGCAAGGACAAAGCAAAGGAGTGGAAAGATTCGAAAAGAGGACGCAAAGGAGGAGGCGACGGAGTCTGGGCAAACAAAGGAGGAAAATATCTGAAAGAGTTCGAGACTAGAGCTTCGAAGAAAAGCGATTCCCGCCCAGTTAATGAAAAATAAAAAGGAGACCCCGCACCTTCCTGGAAACGGGGCACTGACACAAAACGACTCTGCAAATTCTACATCGAAAAGGCGCAGGCACGGGCTAAGCACGGACAGGAGCGTAATTCGAAAAAGAAAGAGGGCGGAAAAAGAAAAGAGAACTTGTGGGACTAAGGGGAGGCGATGGCCGAAAGAGCAAAAGGCCGTAACGTCAAAAAAAAACACAAACAGAGGCATATGCTAAAAAGTTCTACTTTTTACGTTTAGAAGATCAAAAGTAGAACTTGTGGGACTGATGAAGAGGGAAAAAGTACGAGAATAAGAAAGGGTAGAACATCCGGTCCCATGTGACTGGAAGGAACGGCTTAGAACAAGGAATATCGCCGGATCAGAGCGTGATCCGGCCGGATGAGTAATTAAATATCCCGCTTACATGTAAATGCCAGCCTGGCAATTAAAAAGAAAGACAGGCTGGCGATTCTCGATCTAGAAGTGTAAACACTATAAATAGGGGTTCAACCCCACAATAAAGGATACGTTTTCATGTTCGAAACCACACACTGTTGCATTACCTACGCGATTCTCTCTCTCTCTCTCTTAAGCTCGGTCACACAGTAACAAGGTAACTCGACGAAGCACAAATGGCCTAGCAGTAGAATTGGAATCCGATTAGAGATTAGGATAGGAGGTTAGGGAGTTTAGGAATTCACTATTTCACCGTGTGAAGCCCATGCCATACCGGAGTCGATGGCTCAATCCGCCGTAGAAGCGGTCGACCAAGACTTGGCCGGTATACCCAAGGTTGGGTAGAAGTCAGAGAAGAGAGGTGAAGGTGCGGTAATATTCATCAACCGTCATCTTCTCGGTCATTTTTAGTGTGTCGAGCTCAAGCCGTTTCTTGGTCTTGACATGCTCAGGATAGTACTTAGATCGGAGGAGAGAGGTGAATGCTTCCCATCCGAATGCGGGATCAGCTATGTGCTCGGCCTTAACGAGCTTCCACCAGTCCATAGCCGCGTCCTTGAGGTAGTACGCAGCTATCCTCACTCGAACTCCAGCGGGAGTCTCAAGTGTCTCGAAGGCCGTCTCCATCTCGGAGAGATAAGCCTCGAGCTTGGCGGGGTCGCTCTCGCCTCTAAAGCATGGAGGTCGAAGGTCGACGACAGCTTTTACCCAATTGGTCTCACGGGGTTGAGGCGGGTCGGGCTGCTGCTGTTGTTGCTGCTGTTGGTTTTGTTGAGTTGCTTGTACTGCGGTGATTACATCCGGTAGCATCTGTGCTACTGTGGCGGCGACGATTTCAGCTATCGTCTGCGCGCATGGTCCTTCGTTTCCCCCTCCTCTGGGACAACCTGGACCTCGTCCTGACATCTGAACAAGTGTGGATTACATTAGATGTCGTGATACTATGACCTCATGGTCTTGATTCAAGCAATGATATCGTCTTTGTAGACGTCAGGGGTATCCGTTGTTAACAACAGTAGTTCCTAGTTAGGTTTCTAAGTCTCCGTCCTAAGACGGTTGAAATCCTAACTCGGTAATCACTACACTTAGGATTCTAATCATCAGAGCGAGACTTCGCTCTGATACCACTTTTTGTAACACCCCAACCGCTAATCCTTCCATTATCCTCTAGCCAATCCCATACTTACCCTTCTCGCAGCGGAATACTTACTTACTCCCGGTGGGTAATACAACGCCGTTAACCCTCCAAGGTTAACAAGGCTACTACTACTTACCGTTTCGGTCTGATGATTAGAATGAAACGCATACATACTACTTACTTTACAATACCAAATACTTACTTACATTTGATTACCAAGTATACCAAATATATTAATTACATTCCAAGACTACTTCCCAAAAATGGAGGGTTTCTACGTCCTCTCCTTTCTATCCAATTAAGAATTCATTATCCAAAAAGGTGTACCACATGGTACACCGGCTACTCAAAATGGCCTTAGCCGTGTACAACTCGGTACACCATCACAATCTACTAACTATACCAAAAAGAGTTGCATCCCGTCCTTACTCTACCTTCATGCCTCACGTGTACCTGTGGAGTAAAAACATTCCCCCTAGGGGGTCAGCTTACGCTGCATATGATAACCGCATACCCCGCGTGCTAGCGAGGGTACGCCAACTAATTGGTCGAGTACATGCGGTTCGTTTCATTCATACATAGATACATGCTTTATACCATACAATACAATACACTCCATACACAAGGCATACATACATACAATACATACAAGGAAGACAATTCAAGTCAACCATTCATACTTACCGAATACTCACCGCATTACGGAGATACAATTCTCCAATACATACAAAGGTCTGGTTAGCCTCATTACACACCCGGGTTAATCGGGTGTTCAGTACTCTTTTACTCCGGGTCAATGACTTACAATAGCCAAGACCAATACAATACAATACTTACTTCTTACATACTTTACTTCCATTACGTCTATGAACCTCCGGCAAGGGATTACTCTATGACTACTCCCACCACCGGTGCTTTATGTGGCCCACTAATCCAGGATGCTACTCCCATTCAAGGGGATTGGTCCATGGAAAAGATTATAGCCAGGATTCCGGATCCAACAACCCTTTGTTTCCTTACCTCACGCGTGGCCGAAACTATATCGGGCGTCTTTCTCATTCATTTTACTCATTACTCATGTTAGGAGTTAGATGGTTAGGAATTAGTAGAAGTCCATATTACTTACTTCCCATACCTACATACAATACACAAGTACTCATACTTACACATACACTTCATTTCCATTCATACATTTCATGAATTATACAACTAAATGTTCAAGAAGATTCAACAGAACGAAATAGTTCAAACACAGTTTAAGTGCAATAAGTCCGATTCGTGCATTTATCTTATTGGTGATCACATAGGCACACAATCGGGGTAACCAAGTTAGGATCAGCAGAAGAAATCATACCGTTCACCATCGTAAGGTACTACCGGTTCCTTTGGAGCTCAACTATTGGATCCCTATACATCATGAAGTAGTATGATCAATGATCTATTATCGATCTAACTTACTCCTCCATATATTCTCAATGTCTACTTACTCTACTTACTACTTACTACTCCTTTACATTCATACTTGGTTATAAAACCATTCTTTTCCTTATTACTTCTTACACTTGTTTCCTTACTCATTCACTTACTTTCTTACCATTATTACCTCATTCATGGTGTACTACTACATATATATATGCATATATGTATGTAGGCATATATATATGTATATATGATTACTATAACATATAATTAAAACATTTTTTTTTACTCGACCGGACTTGCGACCGACCTTGCAAGTCCGGTCCGTTCCAGTAGCTATCAGTACGGGAAATTTCTCTGGCTCGACCGAACTTGCAAGTCCGGTCGCAAGTTCGGTCCATTCTAGTAGCCTGTGTTACGGAAATTTTTCTGGCCGACCGAACTTGCAAGTCCGGTCGCAAGTTCGGTCCATTCCAGAAGGTTTCAGACGGGAGAATTTCTGGTCCGACCGAACTTGCATGTCCGGTCGCAAGTCCGGTCGTTTCCAGAAGGTTTCCCGTCTTTGTAAATCTGGGCTCGACCGAACTTGCAAGTCCGGTCGCAAGTCCGGTCCGGCCCAGTACTTCAGTTTTAAAATCTGTTTTTGGGTGTTTTCTTTACCCATTGTTTCCCCAATCTTTACCAATACTTCCCTACATGTTTACCACTCATTTAGATGCTCTAACTCACCTTAATTCATTCTCCAACTTACTACTCAATTCCTACACAACTTACACAATCTTCTCTTCTCCTTTCAACACTTGCACTATTTTTCTCCACAATAATGTTACAGATTTGGTTTTACTTCTTATGCTACAGATTTTCACTCCAACTTCTAACCTCCATTACTTCTTCAACTAATGCCATTCCTAGCATCCAAAATACATTACCTTACACTCTAGTTTCATCCCATTTACAAACTCATTCCAAAATCTGTTTCAAGACCCTAAACACTCCCACTACTCTTCTCCCAATACACCTAGTTATTACCTAGGTTACTTCCTCTTCTTAAACACTTAAGTCCTCTCATTTCCTACACAAAATTTGACATAGTCTCCCCTATATTTTTAACATTCTCCACACATTATTTAAGCTCACATTTTCTCATTCTCATAACGTGTTTATGCAATACATTATACTCACAATTCAACACTACTACAACAACATAAAATTCTTGCACATACTCAATCAATACCCAATGTTTTCCCAAGCTTTTAAACTTCATTTAAAAACTTCAAAAACTGTTACATTCTCTGCTCCAATACACTACTACATTACCACTACTCATTACTCAAATACATTACTCATTTTACTACTTAAAATCTGCTACACTACTACATACAAAACTAGTTCAAGGTAGGAGCAATTACCTTGTCTTGCTAGTTTTTCTTTCTTTCCTTTCGTTCTCTTCTTCCTTCTTTCTTGTTCTCGGTTTTGAATGGGGTTCTCACCCAAGTTCTACAACCCATACCCATACCAATACACAACACCATTTAACATTCATGTTTGCACTAACCCTAGAATTTAATGTTTTAGGGTTTAGACAAGAGTATTACCTTTCAATGGGTGAATGAAGTTCTTGACTAGCAAGAGAACAATATTCCTAGCCCAATGGAGAAGCCAAAATCGGCTGGAGCAAGAAGAACCAAGAGTTCAAAACATGGAAATTCTTATAATGCAAACAAGGGCTAGAAATGATGGATTTTCGAATTTCTTTTTACCTCAAGATGATAAGGAGGTGAAGGTGCTTCTAATGGTGGACTTGAATCTTCAAATGGAGAATACCCACCGAAATGAAAGTGGTTGTTTTCCATCTTTGAAAGGATGAAAATGTTCTCCTTTGCAAGGGGGTTGCAATGGTATAATTTTTATTGGATTTGGAGAAGGTTTAAGTGCTCAAAGAGAGGAGAGAAGTGAGGAGTTTTGTGTGGATTCTCAATTCACCATGGCTGTCGCATGGAAGAAGAAAAGAAACAGAGAAGGAGGGAGATGGGCACGTGAGCTGGGTGAGGAAATGAGGGAGGAGAGAGACTAGTCTCACTTTTTTGCTTTTCCCACTTATTTTATTTGTCTCTTAGCTCATAAGGAAGAATTAAAGGGAGTGAGGGAGAGAAGCTGGCCGGCTCCCCAACACACACACTTACAGATTTTTACTTTTTATTTGCAAAGTGGACACACTAACTTTTCTTATTTGCATTCTCACCCCACAACTTCCCGGTTGTTACAGTTCTTACTATCCGGTACCCGTTTTCCGGAATTTTCTCGTTTAATTAATTTTTATTGGTTCTAAAGCTTCACTAATATTTATTAGTGACTACTTAGTTGACCAAAATTGTTACGAGTCTGTTTGACCCGCTTAAAGTCACGTTTTCCCGGTTTCCTCGAAAACGCGCTTTAAGGTTCGTTTATGCTTTTAACCCATTTTAAAGGTCCGTTTTCTTCGGGATTTGTTCCCTCGTATTTATTTAAGTGTAATTAAGCCTTTAAAATTATAATTAGCCTAATTAATCACTGTTTTTAATTACGGGGTATTTCAACAAGTGAATAAGTGGCTTAGCACGCAAGGTTGCAAGCGCACTTAGGTCATGAGTGGCTTAGCACGCAAGGTTGCAAGCGCGCTCAATCCACAACATGTGGCCAACCAGTCGGGCACCTGTCCGCGAGAGCTCCGTAGAACTTCTAGCACAGACAACCAGTCAGACACCACACGAAGATATCTCTCATGCTTAAAGATGAAAAACAAAGACAAAAGACTGCAAAGGATCGACACATTCAGTTAAGACACATACATCCACATAAGCAACTTGTTCACGACAATCTCACGACGAAAGTAGAAGTTCATTAATCCATAAGATAACAAAGCTATAAATGAACATCATTACATAGCCGTAATGAATTCAGAAGAGGGCATTTATGAGCATTTAATGAGCCAAACAGAATCAGGCAAGTGGGGCATACAAGTGGTGATCGACCTATCAAGAGGGTTGCCGCCAACTTGACCAACCATGAGGCGACACGTAGTTCAAAGCCTCAAGAGCAAGTTGAAGAATCTCTACAAGTCTAGTGTGGCTGTTATGTGAATAATCGAAGTTGTAGTCGAATCCTAGAAGTTTAGGGATTAATAGGACGGTAGTTACATCCTAACAATCGTGTATATATGCTTGCATTTATTCAATATGTAAGTAAGCCTGTACGAGAGAAAAAATAGAGATAATCTAGGCATGTGTGGATCAGACTTAGGAGTGTGTGTAAGTGCTAGAGAGTTGGTGAGCTAATTATGAATGAGTTAGAGTATCAATACATTGGGTATTTGATAGAACGACAGGTCGGGGAACGGTCGGTGAACTGTAGGCCGACAGTTAGGAGATGGTTGATGACTTTAGGGGTAAAGTGGAAACTGTCCCGGGAGTCCGTGTGTGGGGCAAGGGAGGTTGAGTGAATTTCGTGTGTGTAAATTCTCAATCTAAATGTGTTTTCCAGTTTAAGTTTATCTCGTGTCCATTCCTAAACTATCAGGTTTTATTAGAGTCCACGATACGTCCACCACACGTCGGGGACAGGTCAGGAGCGCTTGCTGGTTTCAATTGGTATTAGAGCGGGTCTCTTCTAGAAAGCTAACTGCTTTGGAAGGAGATCAAGATGTCTCATGCAAGCATTCTAGCAGCAGAAGAAGGTTCTGCACCAAATCGACCACCACTCTTCAATGGAGACTACTTCACTCACTGGAAGAATAAGATGGAATTTCATACCAAGTTTGACGATCCAAGAATGTGGAGGATGATAACACATGAAGAGTATACCTTCCAGAACACTCAAGGACAAGACATATCTATCGACAGCATGACGGATGATCAAATCAAGAAGCTAGTATTCAATGCTCGAGCTGTAAGAATACTTCACTATGCACTACTACCTGAGCAATACTCCAAGATTGCTTCAGCTAAAAGAGCATTTCTGAAATGCATACAAGGTTCACTAAGATGATTAACGAAATGTTGGTGCTTGGAAGAACTATCTCTAACCAGGATCAAATTCAGAAGTTCCTCAGATCTCTTCCCACCTCCTTTGATAGCAAAGTCAATGCCATGCAAGAAGTGTATGATCTCTCCAAGATGTCTCTGGCAGACATGCCAGGATCTCTAATGGCTTTCGAGTTAAGACTACAGCACAGGAATTTAGAAAGCTCATCAAGAGATAGAGGGAAAGGCATATTCCTTCAAGTAGCTGAAAATGAAAGATCCGAGTCAGGAGACGAAAATGATGAAATGGTCATCTATGCTAAGAGATACATTCGAAAGTTCATAAGAACTAAAATGAGGAAAGGTAAGGAGTCCAAGGAGTCGGACGATCAAAATAAAAACAATGACAAGTGTTTTGGGTGTTCAAAACGTGGACATCATATCAAAGACTGTCCTCAACGATCCCGAGAGGACAACGACAGGGTCAAGAGGCCTGTCCGACAATCATTCAACAAAGGACCAAAGAAGGAAGCCTTCATTGCCGCATGGGGAGATTTTGAACGGAGTGATGACAATCAAACCTCAGACAGTGACATCTCGGAAGATGAGAAGGCTCACCTATGCCTTGAAGAAGTGTGCTTGATGGCACAAGGCAATGATGTCTTAGAATTAGAATAAGAAGAACAACAACAACATAAGGTAAACTATTCTAAAATTAGAAGGAGAATTCAAAAGGCTGAACTTCTCAGACTTAGAAAGTTTTCTCTTACATTAGTTGATCATCTAGAGGCAATAGAAACTGAAAACAATGAACTTTTGGAAAAAAAATGAAAATTTGAGAAAAACATCAGATAAAAGCAAGGTAGATAATCTCATGAGGGCACTAATGAAATTACAAAGAGAATATAGTGAAATTCTCTTTGTTCATGAAAAGTTGAAGTATGAAAAACAACCTGAAATCGATGAATTGATTGTTGCACTTAACGTAAAAGAAAAGGAACTAGCTTCCATCAAAGAAAAATATTCTAAGATAGATGTTGTTTCTAAGACACCCATGAGGAGAAGCAAACGACAGGTCAGATACAGGTCTGAGAGCAGTCGTAGAGATGTCTACAGCTTATGCAGACAAGCTAGTTATCATGAATCCAATTGCTATAAAACGTGTTTTATGAGGCATCGGAAACTCAAGAAACTAGGACTAAAATGGGTAGTCATAAATGATCTTAGAGCATTTAATGGTCGAAATGGGTCCAACCTTTCTGTGGACCCTAACCCCACACCACTAACGTGTTAAGTGCAGGATCGATTGAGAATGGACCCCTGCTGGTACATCAACAGTGGGTGCTCTAAACACATGACACGTGACAAAAAGAAGTTGTTCTTACTCGAACCAGGAAGCCAAGGAATTGTTTCCTTTGGCGACAACAAGAAAGGAAAAATCATCTGTGTAGGTAAGGTTGGCATTACATCTGATTATGTCATAGATAGTGTAAATTTAGTTCATGGTTTAAAATTCAACTTGCTCAGTGTTTCTCAAATTTGTGACAAAGGTAATTCAGTTCACTTCTATCCTACACATTGTAGCATAGTAAGTCAGAAGAATGGCAAATAGTTGATAAAAGGAAAAAGGTGGGAAAACGTTTACGTAACTAGTTTGGAGGATATTGACAGTCCTAATCTTCCATGCTTGACTGCTTCAATAGATGACTCTACACTATGGCACAAAAGACTAGGGCATGTTAGCACTTCTTTATTAAGAAAACTTGTCAAGAAACAGTTGGTAAGAGGTCTCCCTGAGATTAAGAAATCTGAGACAAATTTGTGTGACGCATGTGTTGGAAGCAACCAAACTAAGATTTCTTTTAAGTCAAAGAACATAGTTAGTACATCCAAGCCACTTGAATTACTTCACATGGACTTATGTGGACCCATGAGAATCAAAAGTTTTGGAGGAATTGGTATGTGTTCGTAATTGTTGATGATTACTCACGGTTCACTTGGACACTCTTTATTGTTTCCAAAGACGAAGTCTTTGAGAAATTTCAAGCCTTTGCAGGAAAAGTCCAAGTACAACTCAACCTCAAGATCAAAACTCTTCGGTCTGATCATAGGTCAGAGTTTGAGAAACAACAATTCATGGATATGTGTAAACAATATGGGATTAGTCACACATATTCAGCACCAAGAACACCCCAACAGAATGGGGTATAGTTGAGCGAAAGAACAGAACACTACAAGAGGTAGTCAGGGCCATGCTATTGGGGAGCAGTCTTCCTCAGGTCTTCTGGGCAGAAGCAGTGGCAACTGCATACTACATCACAAATAGAACCCGCATACGACCTATCCTCAATAAAACTCCCTATGAGTTATTCAAGGGAAGAAAACCAAACATAAGTCACTTCAGGACCTTCGGTTGTAAATGTTATATCCACAAAAATGAAAAGAGTCCCCTTGGAAAGTTTGATGCCAGAAGTGATGTGGTCATCTTCCTTGGATACTCTGAAAGAAGTCGGGCATACAAAGTATACAACAAAAGGACACTGAAGGTGGAGGAAAGTGTGCACGTGGTCTTTGATGAGGCTGACATACTCAAGATCAAGAAATCTGATGAAGATGAAGAACTTGGATTTGATCAAGTTGATCAGGATCACACAGATAATCCCAAAGATGAATCACCAACTGAAGAAAACTTGCCCGACAGGTCAACAACAGGTCGACGAAGGAAACAATGATGTCGAGGATCCTCTCTCTTCATCAACCATTCATCAATCTCGTGCTTTGTACAAAAATCATCCATTGGAGAATATCATATCAGACATATCCAAAGGAACTCAGACAAGAGCATAGACTCGAGATCTTCTAGCTTTCTCAACGACAGTCTCACCCATCAGCCCAAGAACGTCAAGGAAGCTCTTTAAGACTCAGACTGGATCAATGCAATGCAAAAAGAAAAAAACCACTTCAAAAGATGCAAAGTCTGGCATCTTGTGCCTCGTCCTACTCATCAAGGAGTACTTGGCACAAAATAGGTCATCAGAAACAAACTGAATGAGATGGGAGAAGTAGTCAGGAACAAAGCTCATCTGGTAGCTCAAGGATATCGTCAACAAGAATGGATAGACTTCCAAGAAACCTTTGCTCCAGTGGCAAGGATGAAGTCCATCAGACTATTAATTGCATTTGCTGCACATAAAGGAATCAAACTCTTCCAACTAGACATCAAAATTGCCTTTCTAAATGGCTACGCCAAAGAGGAAGTATATGTTGAGCAACCCCCAGGTTTTGAGACGCAAGAAGGAAAGGGCATGATACTTATCCTCGACAAAGCTCTTTATGGGCTCAAACAAGCTCCAAGATCATGGTATGATCGCCTTTCTTCCTATCTCTTAGAAAAACAATTCAAAAGGGGAAAGGTGGATAAAACCTTGTTTGTGTACAACAACAAAAGGGATTTCCTAATGTGCAAGTATATGTTGATGATATAATTTTTGGGGACTCTGATGATAAATATTGTAAAAAGTTTGAAGCGTTGATGAAAAAGGAATTTGAGATGAGTGATCTGGGAGCATTGAAGTTCTTTCTAGGACTTCAAGTCAAGCAAAATGACGAAGGGACTATCATATCCCAAGAGAAGTATGTAAAGGATTTGCTAAAAAGATTTGGAATGGAGGAATGTAAGACGTTTGACACGCTAATGGCAGTCGGCACCAAGATGGGCATCATGACTGGTGACCGACCGGTCGAGTAGCGATTATACAGAGAGATGATTGGTTATCTACTATATTTGACTGATAGTAGAACTGACATTATGTATAGCGCTTGCTTATGTGCTAGGTTTCAAGCAGATCCAAGAGAAAGTCATCTCACAGCTGTAAAAAGAATCCTGTGTTACTTAAAAGAAACCATGAATCTTGGTCTCTTTTATCCTAAGTTCACTAACTGTAACGTTGTAGGATTTTCAGATGCAGACTATGGAGGATATATCACCGATAGAAAGAGCACATCGGGGACAACATTCTTTGTTAGGTCTTGTTTGATTGCATGGGGATCAAAGAAACAACAAAGTGTTGCAATCTCAATAGCTGAATCTGAATACATTACTACGGCAAGCTGCTGTGCTCAACTCCTATGGCTTAAACAACAAATTGGTGATTATGGCATCAAAACAGGTACATTACCAATTATATGTGACAATACAAGTGCCATCTCTATTTCTAAAAATCTTGTGCATCATTCTCATACCAAACATATTGACATTAGACATCACTTTCTTAGAGATTGCTGTGAAAAAAGAATTAGTTGGTTTAAAGTATATTTCTACTGAGGACCAACTAGCTTACATCTTTACTAAGCCATTAAGTAGAGAAAGGTTTACTAAGATTGTTCATGATCTTGGAATGATATTCATTGATCACAATTAAACTGTCTTTTATTTCTCATGATATGTCACCGACATGTGAACAACACCTGTTATATTGTCGTTCAGTAGTCAACGATCAGTTTAATGCATAGAAATTATGTCAAACGACTACTTGAAACAGATTTTTCATTTTTCACAACAAGTGAGATTAGTTTAGAGAAGGTCCAACGGATAGAAATGGGAAAACTTCTCCATGGATCGCTGACAACCATCATGACCGCTGCCCGTTATGAATAGTACCATTAGGACATGTCAGCGAGCGGGCGAGGAGAGGTCGCCGACCGTTACTCGATATCTATGAAAGGGCGACAAGAGTTCCTCTCTTGTCACATTATTGCCCTCACTCTCTCTAATCTCTCTAAGCACCCAAAGCAATTTCTCTTCTCTCTCACAAAACTTCTTGCGAGATTTAAAGCAAAAGAACCTCGCCTCACAGCTTCTCTAAAGATCTCTCTAGTGAAAGGTTATAAAACTCCCGAAATCTCTTCGAACAATCATGGCACCAAAATCTGATCTCCGCTCCAAGAAGAAAGTTGTCCTCAAAGAAGCTTCCTCAAAGCAAGTAGCTGACATGTGGCCGACAGGGGCTACAACTGATTCACCGCCCCCTTGCCTATCAAAAGAATTGGAAAATCAGCTTGTGCGCAGGGTAATAGATGAAGGAGAGGTGTAACAGGATGAAATTCTTTATATAAGCCACCACCTCCCTAAAATTCATCACTGTATCCAAGTAAAAATTCTAAAGCCCAAGATTCTTCCAACTTCTACCTCCACAGAAAAACAAACCATGTCTTCCCCTGCTCCATCACCTACTAGCGGCACCAAACACCCAAAAGTCAAAACTACCAAAAATCCTAAAAACCAAGATCTCTCCACTACTACGACAAGTCACATAGCACGCAAAACCCGTGCCTCCAAGCGAGCCAGAGCACAGGAAGAAACTCCTCAAAGATCCCATTCAACGCCTGAAGGAGCAACTCACAAGTTGCACTTCCCCGACAACGAAGAAGCAACTCCCTCAGCAGTAGTCAAAGTTGTCGCTCGACAGATAGAAGAAGAGGAAGTACAAAGTGACGAAAAAGGTCAAGAAAAGGAAGTGACAGAACTTGACTCAGAAGTTGAAGCAAAACTCATCGAGGTATTTGGAGAACTAGTCGTCGACAAGTCCACGACATCTCGTGATACCAATCATGACACTGATAGCGATACGGAGTCTTCTTCAATCATACCAACAGTCGAATAATGACAGAAGGCAGAGAAAGAGAAAGGGAAGCAAAAGTTGGTTCTCTCGCCACATGGTTAAGAGCTGGAAGAGCTCTTCCAAGCTAAGAAGAAAGCTGTAAAGCCACAGCCACCAAAAGCACTCAAGCGTCTGAAGAAGCTCAAAGAGCTGAAGCCAGCAATGTTTAAAGCAGAGAACGTCAACGACAAGTCCTGTCCCATCTTACCAAAGATGTTGGATTTGGACTGGATGGAGCAAATGGGTCTTGGAAAGATTCAGGAGCTCTCAGAATTCTAAGGATGGGTAGACTTATTCCAGGAGACTATCCCCGTCTACTCTGAGCTGCTCAAGGAGCATATGACGTATCTTGGACCACTCCAGGACGACGACAACGACGAATACCTCATCTCGACAATCTACGATGTCACCATCAATATCACCAAGTCTTGGATCTGCAAGACTTTTGGTTTGGAACCAGAAGTACTCGTGGTTCCAAAGGAAACCACCTGGAATGATTTGGGACACCAAGGAGGAAAAAGGGTCCAGCAACTCAACCTCGGGGCTACAATGAAAAACTTCAATGCCATAGACATGTCTATCCTCGACAAGGTGCTCTTCAGTCTGCTCACCCATAACATCACCCCACGGAACGAACGCACTCACATCGTCAATGCAGAGATGTGAGATTGCTTTATGCACTGAAGACAAAGGAGAAAATAGACCTTCCTGCAATGATTCTTCTTACCATTAAGGAAATTCACTATTTTAATCAAGGTCTAGTGCACGGGGGAGTAGTGACCAGGGCGCTACAACAAAACGGAGTGGACACCGACAGGTTCCACGAATGCGCGCACCGCTCAGAACAGCATATGCTCGGAGATGTTGTCCAAAATGGGGATGAAATACCCCAAACCTAAGTATGATAAGTAAACATAATTTCTGATTTAATAAGGCTAAAACATGCCTTATAAGGATTGGTATACAATTTAAACCAAAGAAAATACAAGGAAACGCCATAAGAGCAATTTAAGCAAAAACATGCTCTAAGCTTGGAGTAACTTTTATTGGCACCCAAATATCATTCTAAGACCTTATTAACATTCTAAAGGACATGTTAAATCAATTACCAAAGGAAACCAAGCTCAAAAACAAGCTTAAACACAAATTGTGCTTTAAGGACTCTTAAAGCACATTTTTGAAAAATTATCTTTGAAAGGGGGTGTGAGTGGCTAAATGCCCATGATTACACCTTAATAAACATGTGTACTAATTAGTATCACATTAGGAAGCTGAAATAAATGGGAAACCAAAAATTACACAAATATGTGCACTAATTGTGAATAGTAACCAAATAGTGCCCAAATTAAGCTTTAGTCAACTTAGCTTAATTAATTGGTCAACAAAGACCATAAATATCTTCATTTAGAGGATGGGGCCAGTTTTAAGTAGGTGAGTCATCACCTTATGCCAGCCTAGTTAGAAGAATAAGAAGGAAACAAAGATAAGTTACTATTTGCTTTTAAAAAGGTAAATATCTTACAAAACATACCTCTCTCCTCTTCTTTCTTCATTTCTTCTTCTTCCACCAATTTCTTCCTCTTCATCCTCCCAAAAAAAGCGTGAGTTCCAGCCTCCACACTTCTTCATCTTCCTTTGCTCACTAAATGTACAATATTGCTCCAAATCAAAAACAAACCTTAGATTATTGTTAGTTGGAGCAAGGCATTCCTTTCGATCTTTTCAAATCCTTCAAAGCTCAAGTTTGATTCCATGAAGAAACTCCATTGAAGGGGGGAAATAAAGTTTGAAGAGCTCCTTTGCTTCTTCATTCATTCAAGGTAAGGAAAGTGAAAAAAAAAATCAACTTTCCACCATTTTTACATATGGCCGAAAGCTATCTTCTCATGGAGCTTTATTTTATTCCTTGAACTAGCTCATTCCAATATTTAAAGGACTAGGGGAGGTCCTCCTTGATTCATTACCAAAGTATATCTTAAGAGTCCAAGGTAAACATCCATTCTTAATTAATGCCTTAAAACACATTTTAACCTAAGATTGAATTCTAGGAGTTTAGGCATGTTGCTTAGTACTCATTAGATTATTTAAATGTGTATTATAACATTGGTAAGAGGATTGAAGTCCTTAGTCGAGAATCATCCAAGGAAACCTAAAGAGGAAGTTAAGAGGAAAGTTTGGAAAACAAGGTAAATAACTTACCTTAAGGTGTTTTATTATTTTAAGGGGTGGTATTTAGATAAGTACTAAATGTAGCTTAAAGCTTACATTTTGTAATGGGTTATATAACCTAGGAAAAAGAATTTAAATAAGCTTGTGAACTTGTGACTAAGGAGCCAATGGGAAATGAGTTAGTGAGATAAACATAAGATGGATTTTAAGACAATTATAACTACTATGAGATTGATGGGTGTAATTACAGGTTGAAGGCTAATATATGTGGGAAATTCAGCGTTTATTTATGTCATTTAAGGGCGTAAGAGCCATGTCATTTAAGGGCCTAAGAGCCATGTCATTTAAGAGTCTTAGTGCTATGCCATTAAAGATTATTGCACTATATTGAGTTGGTTATGAATGGTTTGGATTTGGTGAGAAATATCATGAGGAAAGGATTTGATATATATGTGTGATTAGAGGAGAAAAACTATGCAAATGGGCATGATAATATACTAGAGGAGTTATGACAAAATTTTATGTAGAAAACAAAGTGTTTTAGTGGTTGTTGTAAATTTAAGTGACCAAGGATTTGCTAGGAGTAGTTAAGATGGTTGTGAAGAAAAATTTTGGTTAGTTGAAGTCTTAGGCAAAATTACATGTTGGAAGTGTAAGGAATAAAGTGCTAAGTGTTAAGGATTTAGTGAGATTTTGAGTAAATGGTTGAGGAGTTTGATTGTGAGTGGATTAAGGGGTTTGGTGGATGGTTTAAGAGTGGGTTGAAGTGCTAAAATGATGTTAGAACACATTATGACACTTGTGGTAAGGCTTGGAGTGAATTAAACACTTAGAAACAAGTTTCTGGAGTCGACCTACCTTAGGAACGACCTTAGCAAGGTCAGTCGGGCCTAAAATACCCATCCAGGTATGTTTCTGGAATGGACCGACCTTGGCAAGGTTGGTCGGGGTAAAATTTTTAGACGAGAAAGTGTTCTGGTTCCGACCGACCTTGGGACCTAACTTGCAAGGTCGGTCGGCCCTTATTAAAAAAATAAAAAAATTTAAATTTTAACGATGTTAAGTGGTATTAGTGGTGTGCCATTAATAGGGTAAAGATGATTAGAAAGACAAGAATATAAGGACTTAAGGGATTAAGTTAAGTTAAGGATTTAAGTGTTTAAGGTTAAGTTTATAAGAACTTAAGTGGTATTAGATGGGGAATATTAATGGCTAAGTAAGTTAAGTAACATAGAAGTGATTAACAATCCAAATTGGATGAATGTTTTAGGACTTGAGAATTGGGACTCGGAAGGAGAATTAGCAACCAAACGACTGACGGTGTACGGTATGGTTTTCTTGTAGCCTGCTTGCTAATGAGGTGTCCCTCGGCTTGTGTGCTATTTGTTTATGTGTGCCGACTAAACATGATAAAGCATGCAACTGGTTTATTGCATTGTTGTGTGTTGTTTGAAACTAACACAACTTACCTTTGAGAATTTACTAACAACGCTTAGTAAAGAATTGTGAGAATAAGGAACACTCCCAATTATTGTTTTATTAGTGATCGAAAGTGGATGACTAACAAACATTGACTTTGAGACTTCTACTAACTAGAACTTGGGGGGAGTGAGGAATCCGGAATGGTTCAGTCATGCATGTGTTAAGTAGGAGGTTGGTATCCTTATCAGGTTCCGACTTCCAAATATGACTTGTCTTCGGACTCGTCGCATAGAGTCGACATAAAGACTTAGTCACCTCGAATTCTATTTGAGGTGGGAGGCATTACTGAGATGGTGTGGTAGGATCTACCTAAATCCCAACTAATTCTAACACATATTGTTTATGTAAACCAATGGTGCTGATAACTCATTGGTTAGGGTTACCATGACCCGACAAGATAAACAATGAATTAAGGAACAACCATTCTAATTAAAGAACGGTTGTCTTAATTGAGATAAGATCTGAGATAAGATTTGAGATAAGATTTGAGACAAAGTACAACCAATTCTAATTAAAGAACGGTTGGTACATTGGGACTGAGATAAGGATTAAGATTGAGGTAAGATAAGAATGAACTGAGATTAAGAGGTATCATAATTTAAGGAGTTAAAAGACTAACTCACTTACCAAGGGAACACTTTTAAGTCATTCATTATGTTTGAACTCTGACTGTTCATATGTGGCTTGTTGTTTATTGTGCTTCTTATTTATGTTGTGCATCTAATCAACTTCATGCTATCGACAATTAGTCATCGTAGTCCCGTTAGCTTGGGGCTATAAGAGAATAGTACCAGCAAAGGTGCTGACCCCCTCGGGGGCAACTGTTTAAATTTTGTAGGTGAATGACAGAAGACGACCGTCCTGAGAGTAGGATCAGGTAGAATTACTTCGGGTTGTTTTCTTTTAGTTATACGAGTTGTGCATGTACACTCGTTTAGTAAATGGTATGAGATGTTAGTAAGATGTAATAGGATATGAAATATTTGTACTGAGGATATGTATTGGTTAAGGTTAAGTGTACATTGATTTTCGGTATATTCGGGTCCATCAGACCGTAGCTAGATCTTGGAGTGTTTAGTATGCCTAGTTAGTTATGTGGGTGACTGACGGCGGTAATACCAATTGTTGTAAGAATTCTGCTTTGTTGTTAATATAATTGGTTAGAGGTTTTTGAGTTGAGAATGGATTTATGAGATGGGGTGTTACAGGGGATCAAGACAAAGGGAGACCAGCTGGTGGTTGCTCCGAATCCATCCAAGAGTGAAGACTCTAAGTCAGAGCCTCGCCCAACCATTAGAGCATCAGGACTTAGGAGAAGGAGAAGTCTTTCACCAGTCCACGACAGGTCAAAGACCAGTATGGATACCTCAACTAGAGATATCCTAAAGAGGGGGTGAGAGTTACTCTCACATCTGTGCAGGCCGTCTCCTCTGAACCAAGTGTTCATAACATGGTTCAAGGAGCAATACATTTTATAGACACCCACATGGTCTAAGAGTTCTTTGTCTCTTAAAGACACGAGTGTAACCGTGAGAGTTATATTTAGGATTAGGTTTTTCCTTTTCCATTAATGTTTTATTTTGCCTTTGACTATCTGTTTCAATGAAATCTTTTGATATCAATGACAAATGCAATTGATTGTTGTCAACTTGAACGCTTATGATGCGTACGAAATAATTTATTGTATTGGCTGCTTCTTCCTTGATTAAAATTGCAAAAATTATCTGAGATATTTAGTCCCATTCATTCCACTAATCCAATCTCGAACCTTGACACCTAAAAACCCTACAAATGTAGCCCACAAGACGTAGCACCTCATTTATTGCCACTTACCGATCAGTCGTTGAGCATATCAAGTGTCTACAAAAACTTACTCACTCCATCTGCCACTCACACTCAGTCATTCACAACTCACGAAATGGCTCCAACACCACAAAGCTCATCTAGCTCGAATGAGAAAACCATTCACTCCACCATTCGTAAATTTATAACCACTAGACACCCAAAGAAATACGTCACCCAAAGCTATGTTCAACCAGACTCCGACTCCCTCACAGCTTGGTCTATCGCCTCAAGTGTCACTCTATCAAATACACGTTCTCCACACTGCATGGAGTTCACAATAGATGCTGATGAGTTTGGCCTTTCCACCGCAGCTGAATCACCTTTGATCAATCCTACCACAGCCACACCATCTTGGATCAAAGATTCTTTTTTGAAAGATGAACCTTATGGATTAGATGTCATAGAATGGGACCATCAAACACGTCACTCCATCTAGACTATCTTGATCATATTTGTAGTTTGTACTCTGTGGAATGTCATGGCCTTTACAACATCTTACGTCGTGTAGTTGCTCCCTATTTTGCTGTATGGCAAAGGGGGAAAAATATATGTACTTGTGAGACTATGTCTATCGTCCTTGTATTATGTATCATCTGAATGAAAACTTTATCTACTTTGGTCATAGTATAACATAAAAGCTGTCACTTATTGTGCATAAAAGCTGTCATTTATTGCTATCATTCGTTAAAGTTTTCCATTCTTAAAACCCTTAATAAACTCAGGGGGAATCCCTCTCAGGGGGAATCTCTCAATTTTTGAATTTCCAATTACATATAAGTGTACAGGTTGCCATCATCAAAAAGGGGGAAATTGTTAAGACAAGATCCTTCAGTTTTGATGATAGCAAACCTTGTATTGTCTATCTAATGCATTTGTCAAGATTCATGATTCAGATAGACAGGTGAATAAGTGGGTTAGCATGCAAGGTTGCAAGCGCACTTAGGTCATGAGTGGCTTAGCACGCAAGGTTGCAAGCGCGCTCAATCCATGACATGTGCCCAACCAGTCGGGCACCTGTCCACGAGAGCTCCGTAGAACTTCTAGCACAGACAACCAGTCAGACACCGCACAAAGATATCTCTCATGCTTAAAGATGAAAAACAAAGACTTAAGACTGTAAAGGATCGACACATTCAGTTAAGACACATACATCCACATAAGCAACTTGTTCACGACAAGCTCACGACAAAAGGAGAAGTTCATTAATGCACAAGATAACAAAGCTATAAATGAACATCATTGCATAGCCGTAATGAATTCAGAAGAGGGCATTTATGAGCATTTAATGAGCCAAACAGACTCAGGCAAGTGGGGCATACAAGTGGTGATCGACCTATCAAGACGGTTGCCACCAACTTGACCAACCATGAGGCGACACGTAGTTCAAAGCCTCCATATCAAGTTCAAGAATCTCTGCAAGTCTAGTGTGGTTGTTTTGTGAATAATCAAAGTTGTAGTCGACTCATAGGAGTCTAGGGATTAATAGGACGATAGTTACATCCTAACAACCGTGTATATATGAAATACCCCAAACCTTAATGTGTTAATTAAATGTATAATTATAATTTTCTAAGGCTAATTAAGTCCTTAAGATCATTGGTGAAGAAATGAAAACCAAAAAGGAAAAGAAAATGCGAAAAAGTCACAAAACGTGAAAACACGTATTTAATTATTTTAGGAGGTACATAACCTTCGTTAGAGTTATAAATATATTTTTATACCTTAATTACACACTGAGAACGTGTGGGAGAAATTCCGGAAGAAAACGGATCCAAACAATGCGTTAAAACGCTAACGGAGTCTAAGGCGCGTTTTTCGAGGAAACCCGAAAACGTGACTTTAAACAGTTAAACGACCCCGTAAAAATAATAGCTGATTTTATAACAATAATTAAACATTAATGGGAGTTTAATAGCCATTAAAATTAAAGGAAAGAGGAAATTCCGGTAAACTGTCCCGGTTAGTGAATAGTACTAAACCGGGCAATTAAACGAGCGTTTTCTGTCAAAAGACGAAAAACGCTCCAGCGTGTTTATATTGGTGGGCCGGTTTTATTTATGTAGACAGCCCACTCACATGTGACTAGTTAACTAATTAATTAAGTCAAGAGAGAGCCAAATAACAAAGGGCACAAATACCCCTCACTCTCTCTCTCTCTTTCCTTATTTCCTTTTTCCCCTCTCTCTCTTCCTCTCTTTCCTCTCTCCTCTCTCCCAGCCGGCTCCATCTTCTTCCCCACTCCATCGATTTCTCTCCTCCTTCTCCAATGGCTACTACACTTCAATGCCATGCCCAAGCTCCATTTGAGCTCCAAATCAAAAACAAATCACACATTCTTCTTCCTCTCATCCTCCTCTATCATCCTCTCTTTTCAAAATTTCAAAAGGATGAAGTTGACCTCCATGGGTTTTCACCATTTGAGGAGAAAATGGCACCAATGAGAAGCTTGGAGTCTCCTCTTTCTTCTAAGGTAAAATTTCCAAGAACAAGTCATTCCCTCTTCATCTCTTGGTGTAATTGATTTTTCACCATTTTGATACCTTGTTTTCTCCTTGTTCTTGAGCTCCAAATTTATCCTTCAATGGTGGAGTAGTTTCCTTCTTGATTCAAGGGAGAAAATCCCTCTTAAAAGCTTCAAAAGGTAAACCCTAATTCTAGCCCTTTGATTAAATTGAGTTTCTAAGGGTTTAGATAATTAATTGTGTATGTTTTGTGTTCATGGATGTTGGGATGGAGTTGGAAACTCCATACCCTCTAAATTGATTTTTGGAAGAAATGAGGAGCAGAGGAGAATGTGAGGACTTGCGAAATTAAGGTAAGGAATCCACCTTAAACCTTGCTATAATTGTTTTAGTGTTTGGGATTGGGTAAACAATTTAACGAACCCAAATTGTGGATTGAAATATGTGTTGAAAATGTGTTTAGTTGGTGTGGAGAGATCTGTGAATTAATAGTTGAATTGAAGGCCTTAAGAGCCAAATGTTTTTAGGTGGAGATTGGTATTGTGTTTATGGAGTTATGGTGATATTGTTGATGTTGATGAGTTGAGGATTTATTGGGTGCTGTTAGGACCCTTGTAAGGGTGTGGCTAGATTAGGAATGAAGAGGTTGTGTTTTGATGATAATTGATGAGGATGAATGTGTAGAGATTATGGGGAAATTATGGCAAATTTTGGATGGAAAAGGGAGTGTTGATGATGGTGTTGTGTTTGAGAGATTTAGGTATTGATTTGGGATGTTGAATGTAGAAAAGAATGGTGGTTTATGACTTGTGAAACATGGAGTAAGAGTAGGTTTGTTATAGGGGGCAATTCTAGAATGACAACACCTCTTTTAACTCAGTTTTTAGGTGTGTCCGAACTTCCGTCCGGACATGGAAGTTCGGACATGCCCCGTTGTTTTGTAAAATTTCCGAGTTTCAGTGGTGTCCGAACTTCCGTCCGAACTTGGAAGTTCGGACACTCGAAAAATTTTCCCAGGTTATTTAGTCTCGACTTGTGTCCGACCTTAGATGTCCTGGTCTTTAGTGAGTGTGTGTTGATAGTGTTTTGCCTGTTGTGTCCGAATGTCAAAGTCCGGACACAATTCGACGTTGTAAATTTTCTTCATTTTTGCCTCGGCTTGTGTCCGAACTTCAAAGTCCGGACACAAGTTCGGACAGGTTAAAATTTTCTTTGGTTTTGCCTCGGCTTGTGTCCGAACTTCAAGCTCGGACACAAGTTCGGACATTCGTCAGTTTTCACCCATTGAGTCTCGACTTGTGTCCGACCTTTGATGTCCGGACACATTCGGACACAGTGAAATGTTGACCAAAATTTTGTTTGAGAGTAGGAAATGACATCCAATGATGGGGATTGATATGTAATGATGTTATAAGGTTGTTAAGGATAAATTAAGTGAGTTATAGAGGTAATTGAGTGGTGAAAAGTTGTAATAAAAATGTAAAGTTATAAACTACCGAACGGGGTTAATCATGGGCGCATTAGACGTTAATAATTATATCCCCGATGTTGATGAAGGTAGTAATAATGTTACCAGTGGTACAAAGATTTTCAAGGCATGTGATGACACGTAGGTGCATCTTCGGTGACAGGTATGGTTTTCTTGCAACCTGTGTCCTAACGGATTACACCGGCTTGTATGCCAACATTTTTTCTGTGTTGCCACCTTGCAAGATAAAGCATGAAATGAGTTTACAGTAATTCATTATTGTGGCGTAATTAATTCCGATACCGCTTAACCTTAGTTATGTGTTAATAATAGATAACCGACCTTAGGTTCACATAAGAGTTCGGTATGCGGAATAAACGTCTCAACCCATGGGAACGTTCTAACCACGGCTATCAGTGCGTTAGTATATGTTGTGATTATGTGTGATGTATGTGAGTTATTTGGTATGTTGTTGTTGTTATCGGATACAGATATCCATGTTTGTTAAAAAGGGATAATACTCCCCTTATGTGTCTAACCGAGTTAGTAACACTATGCGATGTATGTATGTGATGAGTTCCATAAGGGAACCTCTAACTAATAAATATATGTTATGTATGGAGAGGAATCCGGTTGTTCCGGTCGCGCGCGTATGTTTGGGAGTTAATATACATATATGTAAATTAACTCCCATCCTGTTATGTTAAGGGTTGATTTCCTTCATTGGATTTCGACCTCCCATTAGCTTAGCCAAAGCTTACCTACCCGACCTCCATATCGGGCTAGGAGGGAAATTATGTGTAATGTTGTTAGGGTGTTGACGCCTATGTTGCTTCGACTCCCTCTCTGTTATGTTATGGTTGTTTTCCTACTTGGATTACAACCACCCACAAGCTTAACCAAGGCTTACCTACCTCATCACTATTGGAGCTAGGGGGAAATTGTGTATGTTGTGATCGGTCCTATATGAGGCCGCCACTCAAGTAAAGAAAGTGTATGTATGTTGTGCTCGGGCCTATTATACCCCGGCACATCCTAAATAAAGTGTAAGTCCTCTAAGAAGAGAGACACTAAGTTATGTGCGTTATAAAGTGAAGTGTGTTGTTGTGTTGGAGGTGCTAACCTTGTGTGTACCCCATTCATGGATGTTTGCTTATTAAGCATGATATATGTGTATAATTTGTGCATGTTGTCAATAAAATCAATCGCATGCTAAGACGACAATTAGTTGTGCGTGGCCCATTAGCATGCGGGCTGCGGGATTACCATACCAGCAAAGGTGCTGATCCCCTTTGGGGGCCCCCATTACTTTTCAGGTACTATGAAGCTGGTAGCCGTTCGAGAGTAGGACGGGGTAGTTATTAGTATGTAGTAGTCATGAGATTTGTGCAAGTATTGTAGGTGTAGTAAGACCGAAATTGTATCGGCATTAGTTAAGAAGCACCCGGTACAGTTGTAATGTAAGTGGATACGGTGTGTTGGATTTGGAACGGTATCGATGTGTAGTTGCTCGGGAATTTAGTCCATCAGACCGGTACGATGTATGTATGTTAGCCTTGCTAGCCACGTGGGTGGCTAACGGCGTGTAACACCAAAGAATTAAATGATGTTTTGGGTTATGAATTCCGCTGCGATGTGTTAATAAGTATGTTGTTAGTAGTTGGGGTGTTACAAAAAGTGGTATCAGAGCGAAGTATCGCTCTGATGACTGAATTACCGAGCTTAGGAAGTACCGAGTTAGGATTTAAGTACTTTGGGTTAAGGGTTGAGTGATAGCGTGAGAAGTACGCTAGTTAGGGAACACCAGTGTGTACTGGATACCTACGGTATCCATCCCGCCCTCCACAAACCCTATAATACAACTTGGAAAGAACGCCAGAGAGCTGAAGGTCATCTCTTACTCGGGAAAACCCGATCTGGCTATTACTAAGTATCCTTATAAGTACGGAGAACCTGTCACACGGTAGATCCAGAAAGATGTGAATCCCGAAGACGGTCTCCATTTTAACAATATTAACCGCTCTTGTTAGCGAAAAATGAAGAATCTTATGCATAAGAGAATGGAATTTCCAGCACCCTGGGTCGACATGCGGAGCAGTCGAGGACAACCAGCTTGCAACGCACTAACGTGCAACAGTGGAGAAGTGAAGTAGTAGAACCCGAGACGAGTGTCTACGGGACTACAATGTTAACTAATACACCAATGGTACACCAACCGATTAAGGAACTACAACGTAGTACAAGGAGGATACGATGCTAAGAAAAGGGGTCTCCCAGAACGGGAAACACCCTAGTTAATGGATGTCGTGTGACGACAGTGTGAAGAACCCAGAAGATTTGTTGTTAAGACTGTAAGGTCGAGTAAGGGCCAGCAAGGCCACTGATGTTAGAGCGGGCGAAAGCAGTACCGCAATCAATGTGTATTGAACCGATAACCAGATTGTATGGCGCACTTGCTATGGCAAGTGCTGCTATAACAAGGCTGTACAGGAAATTTTAAACAATTACCGGTACTTAGTAAAGTACCATGAAGTTAAGTGGGGTTATCATAACCGTGGAAGGGCTTGTTAGCCTGACCTCAGTGCTTGGAAACACACCAGTCAGCAGGAACCTAGACTTGGATAAGGCAAGAAACGTTGTAAAACCACGGAAAATTTTTCTTTAAACCTAAAATCATTTTCTGTCAAACTCTTTTCAAAACCAGATTTTCTTTCAAACCCATGTTCTTTCAATTCTTCTTTTCTTTCAAACCAGAAGACCTACGCGGGCCTCAGTGCTACATGGTAGGTAAGTTTTACCCAGTTACTTTTAAATAACCGAATGGAAACCAGTAAACCCAAGGGTGACAACCCGAGAGAATGGAGTGAGTTCATTATAATACAACGGTGGATACACTTCCCTTGATTAAGTTCGGGAAGCATGGAATGCATATTATCATAGGATAATATAAGAGGAGTTGACAACAGAATACTTCACCTAGGCGTGTGACGGACACTACGAGTGTACCAACTAATGTGGGACGACCGCACTCCTATAGGAGCTTGTGGGCCTGACAAACCTTCTTATAGGTTAATCGGGTAAGTAGCAATGTATCAGTAGGGTACCCCACGTATGTATACGAGTGGAGTCTGGAACACGGGAAGTAGTCGACTCCATACTACGGTCCGAAGTAAAAGTCAAGCAAGAGAATCAGTTACCAAGAATGATGGAAGTAAAAGAATCCAGTAAAGTCAACAAGACTGAAGGAATCAGTAGGTTTATTTTAAGGAAATGTTTAAGGGTGAACAAGTGCGAAGTGCACTGGTTAGTAAGTAAAGACATAGCATATGTCTCAAGGATCCGGATGAGTGAACACAATAGCTGGAGTAAGTACCCAGCCTACCTATGGTGAGGCAGATGCCTACTATGATACGTTAATGTGCAAGGATCGGGATGACTCCCGAGATAACCACTAGGGATATCAATCTCACTAAAGGGGATATTTAACCCAGCAAAGAACGCGGGGCGAAGTAGTAAGTTAAATAACACCCAGGAGCTATCCTAAAAAGGGTGTTTGAATCAACAATGGTTGAACGAGAGAACGTGATAAAACGCAAGGGTTGAAACTAATACCCAATTTAAGCACAAGTCGTCAGAAGGAAGTCTGACATCCTGGAAGGGGCATCCCATGAAGGGAATAAACCATGGAACCCAATACAACCTATAAACCGTGTATTATGTACGGGAAGTAAATGCGTGTGAACAGCCTACAAGAGCAGAGCTCGAGGCAATAGGGCTTATAAGCCACAAGTGAAATGTGTAAAGGAAATGTTATTGACCACAGAGATTTATGTTATATAAGTAAGTAAGTAAGCGAAGGAATCACTGCTTCAAGAGTGGGGATACCTCGTGATATGTGAGACCGCAACAGGTAGTTATGCGAACAAAGTTCAGGGAATATGTAAGGGTTGACCACGTTGTCATTACCCAGGAATGATGTGAGTAGGAATAAATGGAAAAGAAGTATTTGTACCAGTTGTGGAGATCAGATGAGTAAAAAGTCAAATAGCAACCACCATAGGTGTGGAATGCTAAATGTGTAATGAACGACGCTCAAGGAGCATAGAGACTCAAAAACGATAGCGTGTTCAACAGTCAGCCAAATAAGTGGCAAGACACAGTGTAATGGCGGAAGCTAATATAATAGCGGATGTAGTGTAAGTTAATGTTACACAATGAGTAAGGGCACGGGCGCAGTAAGCGACCGTTGCATAGTGTTGCTAAATAATAATGTGGCAAATAAGACTAGTTATGAGTGAAACTCAATGTAAATGACACCAAACCGACTGGGCAATAAGCCAATGGTCGGTACTATGTGATAAGGAACACAGTGTGAATTCCTATTGCGATCTCATAAGAGACTTACTGTCAAGAGTTTACGCCTCTGCACTCTGTATGACTGAGTGTTTTGGTATTGCGCTTGCGCAGTAATGATCAAGTGAAATAGCTAGGAAATTTGGAAAATGTTAAATGTGATAGAAGAACAAGAATTATGGTGTGATAAAACCGATGCATAGGAGAAGCACGGTCGTACCAATCAAAGGTACTTTGTTGACATGAGGGACTACAGTAACATGATTATTAAACATCGGTATGGAATATACCTCAAGTGTTGGGAATAACCAACAGAGTACTACACAATAGGTAGTAGCTCAAACGTAACCGACGGTAAGTCGGAAGAAATTAAGTAAATCAGTGTGAAATACAGTAAGTATCATGGAAATGGATAGTAAGTTTTGTAACTCACCGAATTCGCTCACGGTAAGAAATACCACGCGTCGGTTGAGAAATCGTTATTACCAAGATAAAGGTGATAATCGAAATGTACAATACAGTAAGGATAATGTGTGGGGCAAACTAAGCTCTAAAGTTACAAGAGTTGCGCAGCAGAAAGTAGTGAGCCAACAATTCAAGTGTTAAATGTGTGTAGTGAACAGGAGTAGATGGCTAATTATTAACGCCTATAGCCTCACAGGCCAGAATCGAAACCAGTTAAGAGTTAAAATAAACTCTAGTGAGAATTCTTGGTTAGGGACTAAACCGCCAATATGGCTAAGACCCTCGAACCAGAACACAGTGCGTAGTAAACCGCGTGATGTTAAAACACTTCACGACGGTAGAATGTTCAAAACCAGTGATTAAGTTATTGATTACGTGGGCGTAATCCCTTTTAAGGGGGGTAGAGCGCAAAACCGTTTAGTATGTTCTACCGTACAAGTGTACGTGAACTATGGTGTGCATAACACAAAATGATTTGTTTTGATGATTGGTGTGTGTGTTACATAAACATACACATTCATTCATGGTTAATTATGGTAATTGCGCACAGAAGATGCGAATACCATTGTGATAAGTGTGTTAAAGGATGTGTGTGAAAGTATAAGTATAAGGGAGTAGAAAAACTCCCGGGGAACTAAAACCCCAACAGTTTATGTTTATATGATACCAAGTGTAATATTGCGTAATATATTTTGATAAAAATATATATATATGGATATATGTATATATACAGTAGTGTGATTTATGAGGAGGTATGACACCAATGTAGAACCTAGCGAGAATTAAATTCCCTAGGTAACTTGATTTAAAATAATCTGGAAGATGATTGATACAGAGTTCCACCCTTGGAGATGTAATGATTACGACTAGATGGATTAAAAGATAGAAAATGGATATGCTTATTGTTTTGTTGAAAATGAAGTGGGAGGTGAAACTTGATTATCATGAGATCAAGGGAAGCCGAACACAAATTGGGGTGGAAAGATAGTTCAACTCTGATGCTGATCACATTAGGGTTGGATGATCTTGAAACTCCCTATAAGTGGTCATAAATAATCACATCAAGAATAAGATGCAATTAACAATAATGGACTTGGAGTTGTATGGAGCTTTCAAAAGAATTTTAAATTGGGTTTCAAATTTTCAATTGGTATTTTCAATACTTCAATAAATATTTAAGATTCTTAAGTGGTATTTTCAAAGGAAGGACTACCTTTATGTGACCTCGTAGAGGATTTTCAACTTGTATCCTTCCAATAAAGGATTTCATTATACTTAACCTCATAGAGGGTATTTTCCTACTACTTGCTCACGAGCTGAGGACATGAGCCTTTGTCTTCGGACCGGTGACATGAGAAGTATATTTTAAAGATGTATGCAATTGTTTTGATCTCCCAAAGGAACGGGGACCAGAGTGTCCATCGCGACCGGTTCTGCGGGATCACAGTGTATATGTACTCTACATGGGTCTCGAACTCATGAAGAGATGGAAAAGGAATTTCTGGTTGATATACATGCTAAGACATGTTGTGTGGTATGTGTAATAATTATTATTTGGACCTTGAGTCCTAATGTGGTTAATTCCGAAGTGTTATGTACCTAGACCTGTGTCTAAGGTGTTATGTTATCAAGACCTATGTGTCTAAGGATGTTATGTTATCAGGACCTGCGAGTCCAAGTGTTGTTATGTTACCCAGACCTAAGAGTCTAAGGGTTGTTATGTTGGAACAATGTTGTTAAGGTACCCGGACCATCAAGTCCGAGGTTACTAGTGAGTATGTTATGTTATGTATGGATGTGTATATGTTACCCGGACCGTTAAGTCCGAGGTTATGATGTAAAGTATGTTTGTTATGGAAGTCTAAGTTGCAAGTAATCCCTGTGTTCTAATTCAAATGACGCTAGGGAAGTGTGAACTTCGAGGGCGAAGTTCTTTTAAGGGGGGTAGATTGAAATACCCCAAACCTTAATGTGTTAATTAATGTATAATTATAATTTTCTAAGGCTAATTAAGTCCTTAAGATCATTGGTGAAGAAATGAAAACCAAAAAGAAAAGAAAATGCGAAAAAGTCACAAAACGTGAAAACACGTATTTAATTATTTTAGGAGGTACATAACCTTCGTTAGAGTTATAATATATTTTTATACCTTAATTACACACTGAGAACGTGTGGGAGAAATTCCGGAAGAAAACGGATCCAAACAATGCGTTAAAACGCTAACGGAGTCTAAGGCGCGTTTTTCGAGGAAACCCGAAAACGTGACTTTAAACAGTTAAACGACCCCGTAAAAATAATAGCTGATTTTATAACAATAATTAAACATTAATGGGAGTTTAATAACCATTAAAATTAAAGGAAAGAGGAAAATTCCGGTAAACTCCCGGTTAGTGAATAGTACTAAACCGGGCAATTAAACGAGCGTTTTCTGTCAAAAGACGAAAAACGCTCCAGCGTGTTTATATTGGTGGGCCGGTTTTATTTATGTAGACAGCCCACTCACATGTGACTAGTTAACTAATTAATTAAGTCAAGAGAGAGCCAAATAACAAAGGGCACAAATACCCCTCACTCTCTCTCTCTTTCCTTATTTCCTTTTTCCCCTCTCTCTCTTCCTCTCTTTCCTCTCTCCTCTCTCCCAGCCGGCTCCATCTTCTCCCCACTCCATCGATTCTCTCCTCCTTCTCCAATGGCTACTACCACTTCAATGCCATCCCAAGCTCCATTTGAGCTCCAATCAAAAACAAATCACATTCTTCTTCCTCTCATCCTCCTCTATCATCCTCTCTTTTCAAAATTCAAAAGGATGAAGTTGACCTCCATGGGTTTTCACCATTTGAGGAGAAAATGGCACCAATGAGAAGCTTGGAGTCTCCTCTTTCTTCTAAGGTAAAAATTTCCAAGAACAAGTCATTCCCTCTTCATCTCTTGGTGTAATTGATTTTTCACCATTTTGATACCTTGTTTTCTCCTTGTTCTTGAGCTCCAAATTTATCCTTCAATGGTGGAGTAGTTTCCTTCTTGATTCAAGGGAGAAAATCCCTCTTAAAAGCTTCAAAAGGTAAACCCTAATTCTAGCCCTTTGATTAAATTGAGTTTCTAAGGGTTTAGATAATTAATTGTGTATGTTTTGTGTTCATGGATGTTGGGATGGAGTTGGAAACTCCATACCCTCTAAATTGATTTTTGGAAGAAATGAGGAGCAAGAGGAGAATGTGAGAGACTTGCGAAATTAAGGTAAGGAATCCACCTTAAACCTTGCTATAATTGTTTTAGTGTTTGGGATTGGGTAAACAATTTAACGAACCCAAATTGTGGATTGAAATATGTGTTGAAAATGTGTTTAGTTGGTGTGGAGAGATTGTGAATTAATAGTTGAATTGAAGGCCTTAAGAGCCAAATGTTTTAAGGTGGAGATTGGTATTGTGTTTATGGAGTTATGGTGATATTGTTGATGTTGATGAGTTGAGGATTTATTGGGTGCTGTTAGGACCCTTGAAGGGTGTGGCTAGATTAGGAATGAAGAGGTTGTGTTTTGATGATAATTGATGAGGATGAATGTGTAGAGATTATGGGGAAATTATGGCAAATTTTGGATGGAAAAGGGAGTGTTGATGATGGTGTAGTGTTTGAGAGATTTAGGTATTGATTTGGGATGTTGAATGTAGAAAAGAATGGTGGTTTATGACTTGTGAAACATGGAGTAAGAGTAGGTTTGTTAGAGGGGCAATTCTAGAATGAAAACACCTCTTTTAACTCAGTTTTTAGGTGTGTCCGAACTTCCGTCCGGACATGGAAGTTCGGACATGCCCCGTTGTTTTGTAAAATTTCCGAGTTTCAGTGGTGTCCGAACTTCCGTCCGAACTTGGAAGTTCGGACACTCGAAAAATTTTCCCAGGTTATTTAGTCTCGACTTGTGTCCGACCTTAGATGTCCGGACACAAGTTCGGACGTCTGTAAGTGTTCTTCAGTTTTTGCCTCGGCTTGTGTCCGAACTTCAAAGTCCGGACACAAGTTCGGACAGGTTAAAATTTTCTTTGGTTTTGCCTCGGCTTGTGTCCGAACTTCAAAGCTCGGACACAAGTTCGGACATTCGTCAGTTTTCACCCATTTGAGTCTCGACTTGTGTCCGACCTTTGATGTCCGGACACAAGTTCGGACACAGTGAAATGTTGACCAAAAATTTTGTTTGAGAGTAGGAAATGACATCCAATGATGGGGATTGATATGTAATGATGTTATAAGGTTGTTAAGGATAAATTAAGTGAGTTATAAAGGTAATTGAGTGGTGAAAAGTTGTAATATAAATGTAAAGTTATAAAACTACCGAACGGGGTTAATCATGGGCGCATTAGACGTTAAATAATTATATTATACCCCGATGTTATAAGATAGTAATAATGTTACCAGTGGTACAAAGATTTTCAAGGAACATGTGATGACACGTAGGAGTGCATCTTCGGTGACAGGTATGGTTTTCTTGCAACCTGTGTCCTAACGGATTACACCGGCTTGTATGCCAACATGTTTTTCTGTGTGTTGCCACCTTGCAAGATAAAGCATGAAATGAGTTTACAGTAATTCATTATTGTGGCGTAATTAATTCCGATACCGCTTAACCTTAGTTATGTGTTAAATAATAGATAACCGACCTTAGGTTCACATAAGAATTCGGTATGCGGAATAAACGTCTCAACCCATGGGAACGTTCTAACCACGGCTATCAGTGCGTTAGTATATGTTGTGATTATGTGTGATGTATGTGAGTTTTTGGTATGTTGTTGTTGTTATCGGATACAGATATCCATGTTTGTTAAAAAGGGATAATACTCCCCTTATGTGTCTAACCGAGTTAGTAACACTATGCGATGTATGTATGTGAGTTCCATAAGGGAACCTCTAACTAATAATATATGTTATGTATGGAGAGGAATCCGGTGTTCCGGTCGCGCGCGTATGTTTGGGAGTTATATATATATGTAAATTAACTCCCATCCTGTTATGTTAAGGGTTGATTTCCTTCATTGGATTTCGACCTCCCATTAGCTTAGCCAAAGCTTACCTACCCGACCTCCATATCGGGCTAGGAGGGAAATTATGTGTAATGTTGTTAGGGTGTTGACGCCTATGTTGCTTCGACTCCCTCTCTGTTATGTTATGGTTGTTTTTCTTCTTGGATTACAACCACCCACAAGCTTAACCAAGGCTTACCTACCTCATCACTATTGGAGCTAGGGGGAAATTGTGTATGTTGTGATCGGTCCTATATGAGGCCGCCACTCAAGTAAAGAAATGTATGTATGTTGTGCTCGGGCCTATTATACCCCGGCACATCCTAAATAAGTGTAAGTCCTCTAAGAAGAGAGACACTAAGTTATGTGTTATAAAGTGAAGTGTGTTTGTGTGTGGAGGTGCTAACCTTGTGTGTACCCCATTCATGGATGTTTGCTTATTAAGCATGATATATGTGTATAATTTGTGCATGTTGTCAATAAAATCAATCGCATGCTAAGACGACAATTTTGTGCGTGGCCCATTAGCATGCGGGCTGCGGGATTACCATACCAGCAAAGGTGCTGACCCCCTTTGGGGGCCCCCATTACTTTTCAGGTACTATGAAGCTGGTAGCCGTTCGAGAGTAGGACGGGGTAGTTATTAGTATGTAGTAGTCATGAGATTTGTGCAAGTATTGTAGGTGTAGTAAGACCGAAATTGTATCGGCATTAGTTAAGAAGCACCCGGTACAGTTGTAATGTAAGTGGATACGGTGTGTTGGATTTGGAACGGTATCGATGTGTAGTTGCTCGGGAATTTAGTCCATCAGACCGGTACGATGTATGTATGTTAGCCTTGTTAGCCATGTGGGTGGCTAACGGCGTGTAACACCAAAGAATTAAATGATGTTTTGGGTTATGAATTCCGCTGCGATGTTTTAATAAGTATGTTGTTAGTAGTTGGGGTGTTACAATATATACTTGCATTTATTCCATATGTAAGTAAGCTTGTATGAGAGAAAAGATAGAGATAATCTGGGCAAGTGTGGATCAGACTTAGGAGTGTGTGTATGTAAGTGCTAGAGAGTTGGTGAGCTAGATAGGACTGGGTTAGAGTATCAATACATTGGGTATTTAATAGAATGACAGGTCGGGGAACGGTTGGTGAACCGTAGGCCGATAGTCAGGAGAGGGTTGACGACTTTAGGGGTAAAGTCAAAATTGTCCTGGGAGTCCGTGTGTGGGGCAAGGGAGGTTGAGTGAATTTCGTGTGTGCAAATTCTCAATCGAAATGTGTTTTCCAGTTTAAGTTTATCTCGCGTCCATTCTGAAACTATCAAGTTTTATTAGAGTCCACGATACGTCCACGACACGTCGGGGACGCGTCAGGAGTGCTTGCTGGTTTCAATCATCACGATCACCACCTATCCATCGCACACCACTAGCACTTTCAACCACACCACATACCATTGTCGTACCACACTACTGATAGAAGATCGGCGTGAAGACGATTGTGAAGTGGGGATCCGGAGTCAACTTGCTAACTGGAGTTTTCTCTTCCTTTTCTCTTATTTCATTTAATGTCGTTCTATGTTATTTGTGTTATTTTTAGAGTCATACTAGAGTAGTTAGTTAAGCTCCCGGAATTGGGGTAGGGAACCGAACCTTGATATTTATTTTGTAATCTTTTCACTAATTTATTAATGTAGTAGTTTAATTCATGTTCTTCATTCGCTTTAATTCTCTAGATATTTATTAAAGCAATCTTTGTATTTTATAATCAACACGCAAGAGCTGAGATAGATATCAAGACATAGGTAGTTAAACCTGATTAGCGATTAGAAGCGTGATCCCGCCTAAAGGTTAATCAGACTTCAATAGAAATTGTTCTTTATGCGATTGGTTGTGTCTGGATTAGAGCATTAGTCTGCTGCTAGTTCTAGCAACTGGTTAGATTCGTTAGACTTAACTGTTGACAAATTATTTATAGTTTCTGAGTTTATTGTAGAATTAGAGAAGAGTTTATTAATAGACTTAGATAGTGAAGGTTTATAGAACAATCCAGGGTGCTTCCTTAGATTTAAAGTCTAAATCTTTATTTATTTACTTAGTTTATTTTAATTGTTTTATTATTTGATGTACATTTATTGAGTCAGTCTTTTAATTGAATTAAGTAAACCTGAAAAAGTGAGATTTCTTGTTTTCTTAGTTTAGTTTAGTTTCTTAGTTAGATTAATAAATTGTCTGTTAATCGAACGAGGTCCCTAAGATCAACAACCCCACTTAATTCACTATTTCGTAAAACGATAGGTACACTGCCTAGTAGGTAGAGGTAGTCACAAATTTCTGCTATAAATT